>CAUYRT010074404.1:0-115271 GCA_963574885.1 Lepilemur ruficaudatus | reverse complement strand
TTATTGATTTGGTTAGAAGATCAAAATGAGCATAACATTCCTGTTAGCCTGTTGTTGATGTGACATTTAGTGAGTATTAACTTTTAATATTATGTTTTGAAATTTCTCCTCTTAGCTAAACTTTTTGTATGAGTTTTTTTTTCTGTTTGAATTAAAAGAAAGAGCACAATAGTTTCTGTAACTTATTATTACAGTACAGAGATATTATCATTATTACAGTATTACACTGTATTTTTACTACCACATATGAGCCATTGTAGTACTGTTGTTATTATTATTATTACCGTATATGAGCTTATCATCAAAGATACAAGTTACATACAATCCAACCTAAAGACTTTCTAAGGAATGTAACTTGTTCGTAACCTGGGGACCACCTGCCATATATGTGTGTGTACATATACATGTACGTGTGTGTATACGTGTGTGTGTGTGTGTGCCTCCTTTTGATTCTGTTTCTCTGGAGAACTCTAATACACCTACTACAAACATTTTGTGAATATGTGACTGGACTTAAGGGGATGTTCTATTAATTTGGACTTGAAATTTCTGAGTCCTTGTAATGGTTGTCACAACGTTCAAGGTGGTAGCTCCATATTGTGAAATGTCATATTAATGACCACACTTGGAAATATGTGGGAGAAAAACCACTCTGGGTCCTCAGAAATAACTGTATTTTCTTCTGCTCTAGTATCTAAGAAATAGAGTTACTCTTATGGATGTATTTGTTTTTTTCCCCGTGATTATGATCTCTTTAAGGTCCTGACTTAGTCCTTCTCTCTATTTCCTTGAAGTGAGACACATAATAGGAACTCAATCGTTTGTTGTATAAATGAATAAAAAGGCAACAGTCTAGAATGTTTAAATTAACCAAACAATGTACTTTGTTTCTATTACTGAGAAAAGCATAAAGTTCAAACCTCTTGTATGCCCACAATAGTGTGTGCAACATTACTTTTATGAATAATGATAGTTCTTCATCTGTGGTGAAGGTTTTTGAAATAAATGAGGTTTAGGAACACTTGAGATGAAAAAGAATGAGTCCTTGGAAAGACTTCTTAAAAGTGGAAGCTAAATGGGGATGTTATAAAATTTTAGCTTATACCAAAAAAAAACCCCAAAAAAACCCAAAACACATATTTTGATGGCATTTATTTCTTTGGTTGGCATTTTGAGAAAGTATATATGGATTAGGGTTTTCAAATCCCTTCCTTCCTTCCCCTCTTCCCATTGTTCTCTCATGGTTTTTGAAGTATTTCTTTCACTTGTAATTTAAAATTGCTGATGTTAAAGACATCCCTGGTTGCAACACATTACTACTTTAGACAGAGTCTCCATTGATTGATCTTGCTGTGTCATCCAGTGGCTTCACTTATATTACTAAAAACATAGTTCCTAAATTAAAATCTTATTAGACATCATAGTCATATCAATTATAGTATCACTTTAAGCAGATTGGGTCATTTGATGAAGGTTTCTATGAATACATAAATATATTCTCCAGGTTTTATACTACTGCATTATTCAGCTAAAAACATTTTTTTCTACCACTTTGAAACATTTCCTGAACTTCTGTCATCATTATAAACTAGCTGTGGTTGTCCCTACAATGACCTTTTAGATATCATTGCTTTGGGGACTTGCAATTTCACTGGAACTGCATCTTTGAATACTAGACCTTAAAAGTCAATACTGTTCTTCCTGTGACCTACTTTCCAGATAGCAATATGACACATGGGAAACATACATTGATAAATGAGGATCTTGGTTGAACATTAGAACAAAAAGGGCTAAATTGGGTCTCCAGATATTAATTATTCTCAGAGAAATAGTACATCTTAGTGATCTTCAAATTGAGAGACAATTTTACACTTTACATGATTGAGCGTGGAAATGTTTTAGACCGGGAGTGAAGTCAGCAATATTAAAATGGGCTGGGAAGAAGAAGAAAAAAAAAACTTTTGAACATATTTATAAATTAAATTGAGAATAGTAATATTCCCAGCCCTGAGACATTTTGACTATCAAAACTATCTATTTTAAAATCTGAAAACAAAAGATAATTCTACGCTCTTCTCTTCAGTCTACTAATACCCTTGGGGCAATTTGCTTGGTAAAGCAGATCAAAGCACTTTTACAAACAGATGTAGCTTGATCAAAGTTGACATAAATGATTTGGATTAATGCTTACTATAGGTGAAATAACAAGCAAATGCGTCCTTGGCCTTTTTATTTTTGCATAATGTTATCTTATTTTCATCCTATGTGTAATAAGTAAGTATAATCAATCTATCTTACTAAATGGATATTATTATGTTGATTATTGTAGATCCAGGTTGTTATGAGATCAGATTAAATAAGATATATGAAAAGGATTTTGGAAAATATAAAGCATTATACAAATGAAAGTGATTATTATGATTATAATCATCTTAAATAGTGAGAGTAACTGCTGTGAACACCTTAAAATATGCTTCCAACTAGGATAATCAGTCCGTCTGTCAGTCAATGGCGTTTATTTTATGAGTACACATGCAGAATTTTATTTTATACCAACTTGTGAGATAGAAAGGAAGGTGAATATATGAACTGTATTTTTTGGGAAGACTTCAATTTAAAGGGAGCACATGATAAGTCTATGTGAATATGTCAAAGATAACATGTGCATATTATATACCAAATGTCAAGCATATAAAGTATGACAAGATGAAGACAGAATACCTGCTCTTATAAAAAAAAAAAAACAGATGCAACCAAATAACTGCAATAAAATGGACTAAGAGGAATAATACAAGGTTGTACAAAGCACATGTAACACAGGTTGGATGGGTTGGAACAGTGATGGCAATTTGGCAGACCGTAATCACAAATCTGTTTGAAATGTATTTTATTTGACCACTGCAGGGTCACATCTCCCTTCCTTCTTTCTCTCTCTCACTACAGACCATAGCAGGGAGATTATTCTGGATTATTTAGATGTAAGTACAAGGGTCTTTATAAGAGAGAGGCAACTGGGGCAAAGTCAGAAAACACAGATGTGATGACAGAACTGGAAGACGGTGTGATGGGCTTTCAAGATGAAGAAAGGGTCTGTGATCCAAGGAGCACAGACAGCTGCTGGAAATTGGAAAAGGCAAGAAATTGAATTCCTCTCAGAAGCCTCCAGAAGAAATGAGCCTTACCAACATAATACCTATGGGAAGGGGAGGTTTGAATATATACCAAAGTAGTAATAAAATCTCAAGCCAACAAATTTAAATAAAACTTGTCCAGAGACTCCTGCATCCCTCAGCAGATGACAATAAATCTTGTTTTTTAAAATAAATATGTCAAATTAAATAACCCAGAATTTGGCATTATACAATAAAGTGATAAAAATAAAAATAGTTGAAAGAACCATAAATATGCGATAGTTGTATAGTTATTTTAATAGAATTAATCCTATAAATTAGCCTAATGAGATTTCCAGGGAGAAAAGTCACTGTATACAAGAGAACCAACATGCAAAGGGATAACGCTGCAATTGAAGACAACAGATATAAAACACTCACGGAGTCCTAAGAAAGAGAACAGAAACAGTTTCTGTCCTAGACACAGCATAGTAACAGTACTGAACACCAAAAACTAAGGGAAAAATTAAAGGAAAGAATAATCTCAGAGTATTTGTTTATTTATTCAGTAACACAGGCAACAAAATTCTCAACAAAATAATAACTTCAACAGTACGAGAGAAAATGACTGACAAATACCTACACTCCCATAGCCACTTAAAGTGTCATTCAAAAGTAAGGGTAAGTAAGAGAAGACATTTCAGACAAAGACTAAAAGAAACTAGAGCTCATAAACCAGCCCTGAGAGAATGAATGAAGGGTAATCTTTATCAAAGGAAATAAGCCTAGGAATTAGGAACGTGTTCAAGAAGCAAATAGGAAGAAAAAAGTTGAAAACGAGAGCAAATCTCATTACATAATCTCTCAAAATGAATGAATCATTGATTATTAAAAGCAAAATGGAACTAAGTATTTATACAAGACGGTAAGCAGCTTAAAGCAGCTCAATGCCTTTGTATTGTTTGGGATGAGAGCTTGACTTCTTTTTGCAGGTAACACCTTTAATTTCTAATAAATATTATTTTGTGAAAACCATTTAGGTATGTTAGTGCTAATTCTCAACTAATTAGAGAAACAGTTTGTTCTCCCCATTTCATTAATGAATAAACAGACTCAGAGAGCCTGTGTAACTTAAGTAATTCAGCTATTTATGGGCTGAGGTAGGGCATGAATCTATGTTCGATTGAGTCCGAAGCCTACATCTATTTATACTTTACTGCCTCAGAACTCCCCCTCAGTACAAAGATGGTTTATTGGACAAATTAGAAAAAAAGGTTGAGAAGATTATGGGATAGTCTAAGGCAAACACAGTATTTTTCAAACTTTTATGTCCATCAGAATTACATAGAGAGCCTGTTAAATACTCAGTTGCTTTGACCTCACTCCCAGAAATTCTGCTTCAACATACTTAGATTGGGTCCTAGATTTGCTAAGTAACTCTGATGCACCTTAAAGTTTTTTTGTTAAAAAGTTTGGTGAAGATGTTTCTTTCTTTTCTTAAAATTTTGATAGATTTATGGGTACTAGTGGTTTTTAGTTACATGGCTGAGGTGTTTAGCGGTTATGTCTGGATTTTTAGTGTGCCCGTCATGGAATGGTGTACATTACACACGATAGGTAGTTTTTTCTACCCTCACCCCCTGCTACACTTCCTCCTTCTGAGTTTTCAATGTCCATTTTACCACTCCTAATGCCCCTGATTACTCAGGACTGTATATAACACATTTTTATTGTTAGTTTTGTTTTCCCCTAAGGTATTTTGCTTTCTATGTTATAGACCCACATGATTTCATTAGCAGTATTGTTTTAATTTATATAACCTGGTAAGTTAAAAAAAAAGGCTGCATATTATTTGTGCAATCTGTTGGGACTTATAGTTCTTATTTAAGCAAATCGTTTATGTATTTCAATGGAATTTTGCTTGATTAAGAACTATAGTACTGTTAATATCACTGCAGAATTAGGTCAGAGATCTGTAGGATGTCTTTACATGAGTATAGAGCTTAGATTTTCAATGTCTTTTTTATACCAGGAAACCTATTTGGCATTTATTCCTTTTCACTTTATATCATTATTGATGTATAATTAAATGATGGAAGATTCTTAATGCAACTGTTGATAAATAGGAGACCAGCTTTGCTCTCTATAGGATTACAGTGTTATATCTTTTCTTCATTAAATTGTCAAGGCTGCTATCCTCAATCACAACTACATCCTGTACATTAATGTATAACAATGATTGGTGATGGAAGAGTGCACCAGAGAACATTTCAATTTTTGAACTTCCTGGTTTCAGGTTTTAGTTAATTATTCTACAACTGATGTGCATGTAGGGATGACATTGATCTCCATCTCCCCCATGCCTCATTTACTGTCTGATGTTAGACAAGGAATTCAGGGTGGTACATTAACTCTCTCAGACCAGAAGAATACTGTTGGATGAATTATAATAGAGCTTTTATTATATTTGGGTTATAAATATAAATTATATTTATTATTTAGGTCAGTTATGGCAAGCTTTGGAGCTGATGCCGCAACCCTCTATTCCTGACCGATTTTTTTGTCAATGTGCGTCACTAGTCAGTATCATGGTATCATAGAATTACAGAATGGAATGAAAGCTGCTACTCAAACAGCCCCATCTTATGATGGCATAAATTGTAGTTTAGAGAAATTACATAAAAGTAATTTGACATCATAAAGGTAATAACATCTCTGGATATAAGAAGAAATGTGACCTGCCCCTCAACACATAGATTCAGGAGTAGCTATGATTTTTTCACTCCCTGGCTGTGTGATATTAGGTGAGTTACGTAACCTATCTGGGTCTCAACTTCTTCTCTCATTCTCTATTGATAATAATGACTATTTGTAAGTTTTTGTGAAGAAAAATGGTAGACATACAGTAATTGTTGAATTTCCTTCTTTTATTTTTATTGCTTCAGAGAAACTCACCATAAAATCTTGAAAATTATTCCTTAATTATGGGCTCTGGGTGAGTTAGTAAATTTTATTTAAAATCATTATTATTAGTCAAAGAGTTAACATATTTTTAAACACTCCATTGTCTTCAGCAAATGAACAGAGGAAGGAGCAGAAAGGCATCGAGAAACTTTGATTTTTAATCTTACTACATTAGGAAAAAAGTAGAGCTAGAAAAATCTCAGATTTTGTATTTTCTTGAAGTAGAAGATTCTTCGTAAATTTTTCCTTCTCTCCATTGTATTTCCATGAACAAGAGTGAAAATGAGTTCTAATTCACTTATCATTTATGCAGCTCCCATTGTTTCTTCTCTGTTTGGTCAAGCAAGCACAGGCACCTGGCATCCTATTATTGTTGCTACTTTATTTGGTACTGAGAAAAACTAAGTCGTGCATATGATATTTATGAGATATTTCAAAGATGCCAATATTCAATTGTTTTATTGTTGATTGGATTGCTATTAAAGTTCAGGAAATATTATTTAGCTGTTGAAATCATTTATTTGATATAGAACTTTTAAATATGTGGCTAAAATTAGAAGATTATATGTTTTAAACCATCTTCATTACTTTGTTGTTCAATCTTAGGAGAGAAATTTAAGAAGTGAATCCTGACACTTTATAAACATCAAATAAAAATTGTTAAGCCTCGCTCTAGACTTGTGGGTTGTTATGACAAATATATTTGGTTTGAGGCATGGTAGCATTAAGCAGAGTAGTACATAACGTAAAGATGCCAGTAGAACTTTTCCAAATAAGGAACAAAGGGGTGATACCATGTTTTTTAAAACAGGGTAGACCTTACAAAAAATTTAATATTTGACATAAAAGAAGTTGTTACAATTATTGACTAGTCAAGAATACACATCTTTTTGTTTTAGAAAATAATTATTGGCAAGCTGTCTTTTGAGAATGTGAGTGCATTCATGTGCTAAGAGTGTGGTCCCTCTTGGATGTTCCACATAATTTCTGCAGAGGCAAACAGAAAGACAATAAAAGAATTGCTTTTTAGAGTGAAGGTTTTACTGCCAATGCAACCTCACATACATTCACTCCTTTGATCTCTTCTGAACATGATAGAATTTTACCCTTAATAATGTACTGCTAAGATGTAGAAATTTAAAAATGATTGATTATGAGTTTTATACAGGAAAAAGTGAAAATTTTGAATTAAATCATGAACAATTAGCAAATATCTTTCTGATTTTTTTTAAAGCAATTTCATCACAATCCTATAGATGAACATTTTAAGATACAGTAAATAACAAATTCTAGAAAGTAAAGCCTCTCTGATTTTTGATTGAGAGTTTCACGGGCTTTTTCTGGCTAAATGCAAAGTATTTTAATCTAGTTAGCCTCTGTAAATCTGAAAGCTGTGTGCTGAAAGAAATTAAAAAAAAAAAAAAGATTGCATAGGAAAGAAAAAACAATGGACTTTGTTGTGAAGTTCAATTAAAAGGAAATTGACTCCAGGTTTGCAATCTTCTCTTTATTCAAATCTAACCAAAGCAAATTCTGAATGTTAGCTAAAATAAAAATACTTATAATGAAAGAAAACCTAAGTGAATTCGTTCAATTTGATAATCAGCTTTCTGAATGAGCAGGAAAAGGAGAATTGCCTATATGAGAGATTCATCCAATTAGACAACAGTGCAGGACATGTATCAGCAATAATTCAAAGCCAGGAGTGAAATGACTGAATCCTGTAATCCTGACAGCAGAGCCATATGCAGTAGCCAATGAGGGGCTTCTAGTTCTGAGACATCTTCAGACCCCCCCCTTTCTACCCCAAAAGAAAAATTCTTTTTTCTGCCTTCACATCTTTAGAAAATATGTTCTAAAGTTCCTCCTTTCCCATTCATATTTTCTAACTGAATTCTCTGTGCCAACAAAATAAAATCCCACACATCCATTAAGTGCCATCCCAAATGCCATATATGCCATGATTAATGCATTTTTACCCAGTAGATTCAAAACAATTTCCTCTAAGTTTTCACAGCTAGCTCTGTACTACATAAAATTAAGACATTGTGTGGCTAACACTAAAATTGCACTTTGTGGTATGCATAGCTATCTATTTCCCTTTCTATGTCCTGGAAAATAAATAACTTTCCTGGTTAACCTTTGAGGTTCTCACATCATCCAATATATTTCTTAGCAATAACACATTTTCAATAAATGTTTGCTGTGTTGAATTCGCACTAAAATGTATAGAGCTAGTCAAATGTTTTAATATGAGGCTATTACGCTTAGGAAATGATCAATTTAGAAAGAAGTAGAACAAGATCACCTGGGAAATAAAGCAAAAAAAATGTACGGAAATAGATGTCATGGGGAGGGAAAATAATTTCCTGATTGCTAATTTATAAAAGATAAACTAGCCAGATTGCTGCTACAGATAATCTCTATCGCATATATGTAAATAGTTGATATTATCTGCTATGAAATAATTTTTAATGTTATCATGTTTCCCAGCCCTGAAAATGACAATAAGTAATTGAACTGTGACAGCACCATTTTTTTTGCAACACTTGAAATCTATTGAAGTTACATCTTCTTCTGCTCTGCAAGATTTTATATCTTTCTTGATCAGAATTTTGAAGCAATTTTTATTTTCATAGCATAATCATGTAATTGATTACCAGCAACTGATACATATGTTATTACACAAACTCCCAAATGATTAAGTACACACAATTTTTTTCTTTTTGATCCTGTCATTCAAATCAGATAATTTTAAATATCTTTGGCTGCTTACTTTGTATTCCATGTGCTGTAAAACATTGGTTATGCTATGTATCCTAAGGATACTTATTCTCTGACTTTGCTATTTTGAAATCTTCTCATTAGATGAATATCAATTTTACATTTTGAAGGAAAGATTTTTTTTAAAAAAAGCATTACATTTCCATTGAAGAATCCATTATTTTTATGTAATGTCTTTTTCTTAAAGCTTAACAGAGGGAAAACTATGACTCCCTAAAAAGAAAATGAAGGGTAATAAAACACATTCTGCCAAACTTACTGATGTGTCAATATGGGTATTTTTTGGTAACTAAATTATTTCACCAAATCATGGACATATACTGACCAAACAGGAATAAATTCTTTCTTCATAAATACATAGGATTATTGTCTTAAAAGAAAATCATATCAGAAGGTTTCTGTTGAAACAAATAGCTTTGTTTACCCTCATTAGATTATTAGTCTGTGAATACATTAGTATTACATAATTTCATTAGCAACAATGAAGTTTTCTTTTTGTATTTTATCACCAGAGATGTTTTCTTACTATATATTTTCTTCTCTTAGTAAGAAAAAAAATGTCTTTTAGATTTGCTTTTTAACTTTTATTTATTTTTTTTTTTTGAGACAGGGTTTCCCTCTGTGACCTAAGTGGTAGAGCAATGGTGTGATAATAGCTCACTGCAACCTCAAACTCCTGGGCTCAAGAGATCCTCCTGCCTCAGCCTCTCAAGCAGCTAGGACTAGAGGCACATGCCACCAGGCCTGGTTGACTTTTTTTTTTTTTTTTTTAATTTTTTGTAGAGATGAGGATCTCACTGTGTTGCTACGGCTGATTTCAAACTCCTTGCCTTAAGCAACCCTCCCCCCTTGACCTCATGTGCTGGGATTATAGGTGTGAGCCACCACCCAGCCAATAATTTTTATTAATGTTTTTAATTTCTTTTCCTAATGTTTTGTTCTCCCTTCTTTCTTTACATATTGAGAGTAATTGATTTCTTCTGTAATTGGAACTTGGTCTTAAAATATTATTACTCAATATGTATTAGAATTATGCATTTCAGTTGTTATATTGTTTTCTGTTCTTGTTGCTTAAGTTTATTGACTTTATTCTCACTTGTTTTGACTGAATTTGAACACTTATTTCTTTTTCATTAAATCTGTTGACTTACAATTTGCAATTTGTATGCTTAATTCAAGAGTCTCTTAGAGTAAAATGGTACTACAAATTGTACATCTCTGAAAGGCTCTTAGAAACATGATTATAAGTATAAAGTTTGGAAATAAAACTAGGAATTAAAAATGTTTTACTTGGTCCACATTTTCACATAAAACTTAAACTAATTAAAAAGGTCTCATCTCCTCATGAAGCCTTCCCAAGCTACACCCTATGAATCTTTTCCTTTAAATTCCTTTTATATTTCTATGTGTAGCCATCCCTCTCTTGGTATACACAGGGGATTGACTGGTTCCAGGACCCTTATGTATACAAAAATCTGCGCATACTTAAATCCTGCACCTAGCTCTGCAGAACCAGCATATAACAAAGGTCCACCCTCCCTATGCACAGTTTCACATCCCTTGAATACTGTATTTTTGATCTGCATTCAGTTGAAAAAAATCCACATCTAAGTGAACCCATGCAGTTCAAACTTGTGTTGTTCAAGGGTCATCTGCATGTATTTTCTTATATTGTCTTATAGTTTTACAAGTATTAGTACAAACTTGGATAAAATTGTACAATCTTTGAAGGTAAGATTAAGGTACTTTTTGGGTATTTTCAATGTTTGAAAATAGCTATCATCTTGTGATTATACATTGTGGGTAGTGAGCACATTGATTAAATGATGAGACAAATTCTGTAAAGTAGGTCTCACTAATTTGACTTCTTTGTGTCATGTTAGCAGTATCATGAGCAGAAGTAATTTACAACCTCTAAATATCAGCTATTTTGATTCAATCTGTATGTCAACGATTACGTTGCATCGAAGTTGCATGCATTATTTAGTTTTAGCATCCTTTTAACTAGATCTAAACAGCCAAAAAGCGATTTTTCAGTCATCTAATAATTAAAACATTAGATAGGCTATTTGTATCAGTGCAAAAGGGACCTTTTCCCTGTGGCTCTCTAATCAAAGCCACTTTGCTTCTGTTCAAGTACTCACTCCAAAGGCCACAATTCACAGGATGTACACAGATTTCCCTGGCATCTGCTTCTTCCTCCGTGCAACATTTCTGCTGGAACAAAATCATGAATCACAAAATTTTATGGAAGCAAACAAGGAATTTTGAACTCAAGGAATCCTGCTAACATAAAAAGAGAGTTGTATGTTTAATTACACCAGACAAGAATCTCAGATGCTGTTTACAACCAGAGGGTCAACTGTGGTATCTTTACGTGCCTATCACTGTGATTACCTTAAGTCATAGCATTTGAAAATAATAACCACCATTTGTGAAGACTTTAGGTTTCAGACATAGTGTTATTATCCAATTGAATCATCATTTATGATGGAACCTCTCAGGTGGGTTTTATTATTTCATTTTAGAAAAGACAAGTTAAAATAACTTGGCTTAGGTCACTCCACTAACAAGTTCTGTGATGAAAATTCAAACATATAAATTTGTCCTTCTTTAAACCCATACTCTTGACTAAACCATGTTGTCTCCACAAATCCACTCAAATATAAAGTATAAACTAATAAAATACGTTTTTAAATTTACAGCATTTTCTCTTTTCATTTATCCCAACGTGACAGTTAAGGAAATCAGGTAACTTCCATGTTAGAATATTAATTTTGGAATATAGAGGCAGTTAGCCAAAGGATTTAGAATACATTTTTGTGGAATGTGCTTTAGGTTTCCAGATCAATGGTTGACATCACTTTTATCTATCATCTATCTATATCTAAATCTTTAGAGATAAGCAAATATACTTTTTTTGATTATTTTACATGTTTTCACTTTGACTTGAATTTATGGCACATCATTTATAATCTGACACTTTGATTATGTCATTAAACAGCTATCATGTATATCATAGTCAGTCAATACAGACAACATAATCAGATAAATTAAGCAATTGTCTGGCCATCAAATTTTATTAATGCTGATAACTAACTCAAAAGCATTTTACAAATAATCCTCCCTTAACTAAACAGAAATGCTGTTTCTCTTTTTTCATTACATTACTTTGGACAGCATCTAAATATTTTTATTTCATTCATTCATTCATTCATTTATTCATTCATTCACTTATTGCTTATGTTACTTATAGGACAGTGGTTCTCAAACACTGTTGAACTGTTGACTGCATAACTCTCCTGGACAGCTTATAACTGTCACCATCTCAGAAATCCTGATTTAGTAATTGACAGACAAAATCTGGTAATTCTAAAGCAGATTAACACAGGGAGAAAACTGTTATAGGAAATCTAGCTCATTAACATCAGTCACTTTGAAACTAATATTTATTTTATGAAATTTTAAAAACACTATATTAGCTTGAATAACATTAGTTGAATAGCATATATTCCTGTCTTGAGTATTTTTCAATCTAGTTAGAAAGATAAAGTATACACACATAGTCAAAGATTTTTTGTGGACCAATCATAAAATTGTAATTATTTAATAGTTTCTAACAACCATCACTTTCAAATGCCTATGCTCCTCATTACCTTTATTTCAACATATTTTCCCTTATAATTCTCAGGGTGACTTCAAAATATACAGATAATTTTGTGTCTTTCCTTATATGTTGCCACAAAATATTGTCAGCTGGTTGAAAAGTAGTTTATAAATATAAATAAATTATCGTATTTACATATTTATACAATATATTTATTTATAAATATTATATATTATTAGACTCAAACTCAATAAAATGTCTTGTAATCCAGTTTAATTTATAGGCTTGTGGGTTTTTGTTTTTTAAATGATTCTGTCTATTGCTGTATTTAATTAGCATAAAACCCTCAAAACAGGTGGTTTACTCATTTTCAGTTTATCGCTTGTTCTAATTCTGGGAGCAAGTCATCAAAAATGTGGCAAAATATTAACTAGGATTTTATAATTATATGTATTTAGTTCTTATATATACATATTATCTGAATTTATGTGACCTCAATATGAAAAGTAAAATAATCTTTACCAGACTAAAAGGTATTGAAATATTTGTGAAGGTTGTTACATATCTCTAACAAAATCTGTGCTAATATCAAGTAAAATATCTGGCAGGCTCACTATGGGAAAAATAAACATAAGAATAGTTAATTGTGGGATAAATAAACAGGATTAACAGTTATAGACATGTAGAAGATATTCTTGTATTAAATATAGCCAAGTTTGGATGTGTCTCATTAAATTTCAGTCACAAATTTTATTCAGAGAAGTTAATTTAAATAGGCTTTGCATTGAGCATTGTTGTAATGTTTAAAATCCGAGCAAATGGCTTGAATCAAAGAGTGACGGTAAACAATGTCATGTTCACTGAGTGCCATAGCGATGAATGTCAGCCTGGTGTGACTTGAAACCTCATTAATGATCTGAGAGATGGAGTAAATAGCGCACTAATGACATTCTGACATGAGCTCGGATTGGCAAGCAGTAAAAACACCACTAAAAAAAAGGTCAGTGCTCGAAACTACCTTAAAAGGGGAGAATCTTGGCAAGAAAGTTAAAACACACGTCATTTTTTAAATGTGTTACAGCTGAAGAAATTAATGGAAACTATAGCGTGTGGGCTCAATCTTTAAAAGGCAGTTTGGAAACAGGAGTAGATATTAAATTAGAACTCTGTATTCTAATTTCACAGCAACACATTGTCATAGATATGACATTATGTTCAGAAGTTAAAAAATTAATAGTTCAAATTATATATACAGAAATCCACATTCTATTTAAAAATCTACATGCCACTTTTCTGTATTTAGTCCTCTAGATATACCTGCATTACGGCCCCTCAGAGAATGAACTTTAAATTTTGTTATTGACGTTGGCTAACTCATTCCAAGAAAGCTGTAGATGAAGTGGCAGGAGAGAAAGAAAAAGAGCCATAAAAAGCAATTAAGAAGTGGAAAAGGAATAAGAATTAGAAAGGAATAGCATTAGTATGACACCTTTGGGAAAAGAGAGAAGAACGCCTTACTAGAATCATTTGTATGAAATAGAAGAGGGGAAAATAAACAGTAAAACATGAAATTTAGAATAAAAGTTGTGGAAAAAGTGGTAAAATAATGGAAACAGTAGCATTTACAAATGAAACTAGTTTGAAAATAACCTTCACTGCAAAGCTTACCTTTGCAGAACACACAAATCTGTCTCTACGTTATGTTGTAAGTTCAATTGCCCTGTTTATTGCTGTCCAAGAATCCTTTCTGCTCTACTAATCTAAACATTTTGGTGACACAAAACTGGAATAATTCCTGAACACTATACATCCATTAATTGAAACAAAGTCAGTTGAGAATCTGTCAGTCATGGCCACTTTTTGCTTCAGGCATTTTCTAAATTGTATTTGGTGTTTTAGTTTGGTTGAGTTGTACAAAGACCATGCACTAAAAGTGCATTTGTTTAGGACATGGGAAAGAATTCTATTTTGGGTATTACAGTAAAAATATTTGAAAAAATACCGAATTAAAAGTCTGGCAAGCCAGATTCCATTAGTTTAACCATTAACCAGATGACTTTGGGAAAATTTCTTAAACTCTTAGGTTTAATTGTAAAATTGGAGGAGTGGAATTAGAGTATCCTATAACTATAGGGTTCTATAGGTAGAAGAGATGTCCTCTGTCCCTCTTATCCTCTATGATATACAAATATGGACAATATTCTGAAAGAATACTGAAAAGAAGGTCATAGTATAACTAACCAAAATAGGCTCTTTTGCACAAATATATGGAAATAAAATAATTACTTATCAAACACCTAAATGCTATATCAAGGCAGTATAATTAAGGTATTAATAAACTATCTAGAATTCTGAGAATTAACGAAGTTTAAGTGTGGGCATTTAATAATACACAGGGATTTCCAATAAACAAATCATAAATATGAAGAGTAGAGCATAAATAAGAAGAAAGAAGAGAGTGAGAGCTTTCATTTAGAGTTTATTGTTATTAAAGTTTAACTTTTAGCTCTTGTATTTGAATTTTTCATATGGAATTTTGACAAATGCCACTTGGAGGCACTCTTATACTATTCTACTGAACAATTTATATATCAAGATGTCATAAAATGAAAGTTCTAATTTTTATTTTCATTTTTTAATTCTAATAATCACTTGGGGATGGGTAATTAACACTGGTTGTAGTATTTAAACTTTGACATTATTCAAATTTATCACCTTGTAATTTTTCCTAGTGTAAATAATCCCTGTTCTTCTAATAAAACAGATTTTATTCATGCCTGTAAGAAATAAAAGAAGAGTTTTAGGACATCATCTAAAAATTAGGTTGAGAATAAATTTTGGTTTACAAGCTAATGTCTATTTTTCAAATGAGGAATTTTACAAATTTTTAAAAATTAGTTTTTCCTTAAATTTGCTATTATCAAAAACAGAACAGTCAGTAAGAACACAGAAACACTCTTGAAGAGAACCAATCTCACCAATTCATTCTTAAATTTTTAAGGACTATATAGAGAATTAACAGAATTATTAAAATATCTCATGGAATACAACAAAATGTACATTGGTGTAAATTAAAATTGATTTGGGTGGGAAAACTAAACTCTATAGCTATCAACTTCTGGTAAGAAATTTTTAATGGAACAAAGTCATATTATTTAACATTTTTAAGTTTTTGTTCATTTTCATAAAGTTAACTTAAAAATATATATAGATATTACTATGCATGTAAAGTTGAATTTTTAGCTTACACTTTTCTTTGTTTCAAATATATTTGGAAGGTACTGATAGTACATGAATAAGCATATTTTACATCATTCTACTTTAACCTAAAACTGTAATCTATAAAAGAATACATTAGAAGTAATCATTTTTGCTACTACTTTTGCATGGGATATTTTGATGTTTTTATCATGAATGCTGTCACTGCCACTGTAACATTCAACTACAACATTAAAATGTGGATTTTTATCGATATTTTTATCAACTGTTAATAGATAATACTGATTAAAATAATATGTGTGACTATGTATAAAATGAATAAATAGCAATAATTAGATAGAGTTCATGTATATGTTAACAGCTATATGTTAGAAAGGTTAATGAGATTTCAGTTCTTTAAACTCTTGTTAGTCTTAAGACATTGAAATGTATGTGTCGTTTGGAGAGCTTTACGCAGGAATGTGGTTCTTCACTAACCTAACTTGTTCGTTACGGTCCCACCTGCAGCTCTGGGCACTGGTTCACTACTCATTCTTTCTGCATTTATTCCTTCTTCAGATGGTGATTTATCTCTAGGCTCTTAACACCTAAGACATCTATATTTTTCAGCACTACAGAGCTTGCTTTGTCCTTTTCTTACACAAAATGAAACACTTTCTTAACTAATCTAGGGATCTGATAAATATGAAGACAATATGTGTGTGTGTGTGTGTGTGTGTGTGTGTATTCTTTTTATTGGTTGGAGTTAATGCATCACAGATTATAAAGTTCTGACAGCAATGGGCAAGGTCTATCTGTTTAAATTTATGTATGAACTATAGTTCTACATAGTCACCAAAAATGTACTTTCTCAGTAGGTTAATGGAAAATTATGTTTAGGGCTGAGAAAGTCAAAAATATGAACCATTTAAATGTTCCCGTTTTCAAGTCAATGGATAAACATTGTATAAAGAAAGTACAATAGTGGGATGTCTGTGTGTTCTAGTTGTTTATTTTTCTGTAACAAACCTCCCAAAACAGTGGCTTAAATCAATAGCAATCATTTATTTTGGTTACAAATCTGAGGGTTAACAAGACTCAGCTCAGCTAGTTCTTGCTCAGAGCACCTTATAAGGTAGCAGTAAGACTGTGGCTCGGGGCTGGGATATCTAGAAGGCATTCTCACTCCTACATCTAGTGTTGGGCTCCTCAGGCGTCCTCTTCCCTATACGAAATCTGCTTATGGCAGCTCAGGGTAGCCAGACTTCACACATAATGGCTTCATGTTTCCAGGCAAGTATCTCAAAACAGCCCAATGTGCAGGCCTTTTTAAAATTACCCTCCGAAGTCACACAGCACCACTTCGATCACATTCTATTTGTCAAGGCTGTCACAAAGGCCCACCTAGTTTCATGGGAGAAGATATAAATTTTACTTCTTGATTGAAGAATGTCAAAGAACCACTACACTGCCTAATGCAGTTCTTTTATCAAGTTTTCGAATCAAAAGTAGACTTCAACTTCACTCAAATTGCAAATATCAACACAAAGTATGAGGAGATATTTTAATTACTGAATAGATATAATTTAGTATTTTGTATGCTTTGAGAGTCCCAATTCAATAAAATATCTGCATTCTTTCAAATGGGCAGTGCTGTCTTTTGTCCAAATTTAAAATAAAATATTTTTTACTAGTGAGGAAGGATTTCCCTAAATCTGTAGGACTCCTTGATTTTCCAATTCTATAAATCTTAGGGTGACTTCATTGAAAGTTACCTAGTCTACTCTTCTATATAAAGCTTGAACCCCTCTCACAATGATCCCTGCTAGGAAAACATCCATCTCATGCCCACACACAAACAGGAATAATTAACTAGTGGGAAGTCCATTCAATTTTTACCTGAGTCAGTAGTCAGAAAATGTTTTCCTTAATTTATGCCGCCTTCTACCTGCCTTTCTACCCAACCACTTCCTATTCAACCAACAAATCCACTTAACACCTTTTGTCTTTGCCTCATCTCTAACCCCCAAAATCAGTAACAGTTTTACTGGCTGGAAAAACACGCTGCTTAGATGGAACCACAAACAAAAGAGATTATAACATATAAACCTAATACCAACCACAAGGTGGTGAACAGAAAGAGAGTTTGGCTTATGCCCCTGGATCAGAGGATGATCCAAGAGGGAAAGAGCTGAATGACAGCCCAGACTTTGCTCCAATGAAAGACTTGGGATGTGCTCTTTGTCCCCATATCCTCAAATTGCAAATTCTATTAGAACACTGAAATCTGTTCGTCTCATTATATTTTAAGAGATGGTGAGGAAATAACTGCTCTTTCCTCTGCCCTCGTGCTCTCTCCATCTGCCCCTTTTTCTCAACTGTAAATTGAAAAAGAACAGTAAATATGCTCTCAACTGTACACAATGCCTGAAGTATCTGGCATTCACAAATTCAATAAGTATTTATTCAATAAATATATATTTACTGACTGAATAAATTAATATTAATTTCAAGTCTCTTTGCTGTCAGAAATACCTCTGACATCCAGTGAAGAAACAAATAAGAAATTGCCACAGGAGACTTTTCTGGAATGCAAAGGATGCTGGAAAATCCCAGAAGAAAGCAGGATGTCCCTTCCCCTTTTAATATCAGAACAGATTCCATTTTAGAGTATTTTGATCTACACATAAGAGAGATAACTATCTCACAAACTATGATTTCCCCAAAAATGTGTTTACCTAGCTTGAGAAGAACTATGACCTCTTTTTCTAGCCAAAGGACAAAATTGCAGAGGCCAGTTCTGGGGAAGATATTTAATCAGTAACCCTCATGCACTACAATCTTACTTAAAAGAGCAGATGAATTGATGGACTTACTGCTGGAGTGGGTGGACGCAATCCTTGCCCAATGTAAAGTTAAATAACATATCAAGGTCAGAGGAATGGAGTAGTGGGACATGTAATTTTTTATGACATTTTTATTTACTAGCACACTAAATATTCTCATTGTGGGGAGTCATTGAGGGATTGAGGAAATACACAGCATTTGGAATCATGTAGGCATGGGATTAAATCTCAACAATGATTTTGGAAAATTCCTGAACTTCTTTGTGCCAGTTCACTCATGTATACATATTGTTGTTGTGAATGTTAAATATTATATAGACATCATGCCTAGGCTTGTGTCTTTCCCATTTCCCTGTTCCCCTTTTTTTTGTCACAATGGTTTACACTAGAAATTATCATATTTAGGGAATTACAGTGATGATGTGGATTTTAATCAGTAATGAATATCAGCTAAGTCCCCAAAATATTCAGCCTGAACCTGATGACATCAGTATGTACACAAGTGTCAACACATCCTTGGTGCTTCCTTAGACCTTTGGAGCATATAAGACAGTGAATTCCTGGTCAAATCACCTGTGTCAAAAAAGTAATGCCTACGATGCAGATCGAACTTATACCAACCAGCCATATCACTTGATCTTATGTAATTCTCTGTCTAGTGGGTGAGATAGAACACAATGTTGGAATGTTTTCAAAATACAGGACAAAGAAAGCAAGATATGACCATAGGGATTGGACTCTGAAGACTCGGAGCCCTTTTTATGCTCAAGTTCAAGGAAAAGCAATTATGATCTTTTGAATTCTGTGGGCCTCCTCAAGCTTCTCACATGTAGAGAAGAGGGTTGAGACATATAACGATAGGTTATATAAGGGTCTAAAAGTCATGATTTATTAAAGTTGTATGCAAAATATAGTTTTTCTAAAAAATAGAGACATTCTTCAAGTTTTTGTTCTATTAATGCAATGTAAATGAAAACAGGAAGAAAGGGAGGTCTGTAAAGACAAATGGAGAATTAATTTATATTTAATATTTGAATTGTTAGCATTTATTGACTTTCTGAATCTAAAAATTAATTTATTTCCAGGTGTGGTAAATGATAGAATCAATAAATCATATTGGGTTTCAATTTACCAAGTGATAACCGATTATATTTGAGTTAGTTACATCTGAGTTAATATCTCCTGTTGTCCATTCCCAACTCCTTTCTGGGATGTTAGCAAAAATGTTTTGCTGTTGTTGTTTCTATAAGTTATGGATATTTTCAGATTCCCACTGTGGCAAAGACAGTTGCACTTGCCAAATGTTCCATCTGCACGACCACATTTCCCTGTGCCTTTGCATTTATACAGGACCATGTGATGAGTTCTGGCCGGTAGACTGTTGACCAAAGTGATGTGTGTTACTCCCAGCCAATGCTTGGAAAAGCCAGTTCATGAATCTCCAGCTGTCTCCTCTGCTGAGACAACAGCAGGCAAGGCCTCCTGCTTAGATGGTAGAGCTATAAGAGGAGGCAATCTGGATTGCCAGGGCCCTGGTTGTTTTCAACATTTGCCCAAATCTATAGCAGATTATGTACAAGGGAGGAAAAAAAAATAAGTAAAAACCTTTGCTTTGTTAAACTGCAGAGACTTTGGGGGTGTTTGTTACTACAGCACAATCTACTCTGTACTGACTAGTTTTTATCCCAGATAGCAGCATGTTGGCCTCATTACTGTACCACTTGACACCACATTTGCCCATGTAGCCATCCAGTAAATATATCAAAGAATAATTGGGGAAATAAAATCAGTTACAAAATTAGGTTATATTTAGGGAATTACAATGATGATGTTGATTTTAATCAGTAATGAATATCAGGTAACTCCCCAAAATATTGAGTCTGATCCTGATGACATCAGCATGTACACAAGTGTGAACCCATCCTTGGTTCTTCCTTAGACTTTTGGAGCATATAAGACAGTGAATTCCTAGTCAAATCACCTGTGTCAAAAAAGTAACGCCTACGATGCAGATCAAGCCTATACCAACCAGCCATGTCACTTGATCTTATGTAGTTCTCCATCTAGTGGGTGAGATAGAACACAATGTTGGAATGTTTTCAAAATACAAGGCAAAGAAAGCAAGATATGACCATAGGGATTGGACTCAGAAGACTTGGAGCTGTTTGTGTGCTTAAGTTCAAGCAAGAGTAATTATGGTCATTTGAACTCTTTGGGCCTCCTCAGGCTTCTCACCTGTAGAGAAGAGGGTTGAGACATATCATCATAGGGTATATTAAGGGTCTAAAAGTCATGATTTATTAAACTTGTATACAAAATATAGCAAATTGAAACCACAAGGAGATATCATCTCACCCCAGTTAGAATAGTTGTTATAGAAAAGACAAAAAATAACAAATACTGGCAAGGATGCAGAGAAAAGGGAACTCTTATACATTTCTGGTGGGCATGTAAGTTAGTACAGCTATTATGGAAAAACGCTATGGAGGTTTCTCAGAAAACTAAAAACAGAGCTACCATACAATCCAGCAATCCCTCTATTGGGTATTTGTCTAAGAAAAGGAAATCAGTATACCAAAGAGATGTCTGTACCTTCAAGTTCATTGCAGCACTATTCACAATAACTAAGATATAGGATCAACCTAAATGTCCATCAGTGGATGAATGGATAAAGAAAATGTGGTATAGATGCACAATGGAATACTATTCAGCCAGAAAAATGAAGAAAATCCTGTAATTCACAGCAACTTAAATGAGCCTGGAGAACATTGTGCTAAGTTAGGTACAGAAAAACAAATACAGCATGTTCTCATTCATATGGGGAAGCAAAGAAAAAAAAAATGAGCTCACAGAAGTAGAGAGTATAACTGTGGTTATTAGAGGTGGAAAGAGTAGAGAGGAGGGGAGGATAAGAAAAAGTTGGTTAATGCATACAAAATTACAGCTAGATAGGAGAAATAATTCTAGTGCTCTATAGCAGTGGTCCTCAACATTTTTGGTACCAAGGACCAGTTTCATGGAGGACAATTTTTCCACAGACTGGGGGTTTGAGGGCAGGGATGCTTTTGGGATGATTCACGTGCATTACATTTATTCTGTATTCAGACATCTCTGCTAATGATAATATGTATTTGCAGCTGCTCCTCAGTGCTACTAGCATCACTGCCTCAGTTCCATCTCAGATCATCAGGCATTTGATTCTCATAAGGAGCGTGCAACCTAGATCCCTTACATGCACAGTTTACAGTAGGGTTTATGTTCCTGTGAGAATCTAATGCAGCCACTGATCTGATGCAAGGGATGGGGAGTGGATGTAAATACAGACGCAGCTTTGCTAGCTTGCCTGTTGCTCACCTCCTGCTGTGTGGCCTAGTTCCTAACAAGCCACAGAACAGTACCAGTCCACAGCCTGGGGGTTGGGAACCACAGTTCTATAGTACTATGGGAGGAATATAGTCAACAATAATTTATTGTATATTTTCAAAAAGCTAGAAGAGAAGATTTTTGAATATTCCCAACACAAAGGAATGATAAATGTTTGAGGTGATGGATATTTTGATTTGATCATTATACATTGTATACATTCATTGAAATATCACTCTATATCTCATAAATATGTATAATTACTATATGTCAACTAAAAATAAAAGGAAAAAAAAGAAATGCGCTATATTGGAATTGAATGGATAAATTATAGGAGCTTTCAAATTTTTCTGGGAGGATAAGTGGATGCATAACTGCCTTATAAATTTGAAGTTCTTCACTAGAATTATTTGAATGCAAAAGTTTTTGGCTGCTGATGGGAGGGGTGTACGGGTAATACAAAAGATGTTCTAATATCATGTTGGCACAATATTAACCTAATGAACTACGAATAATATGTGAGTTAAAAACATCACCTCTCCAATCATTTGAATTGGTATAAGTCTGGTATGGAGACAGTACATTTTACCTCAGAACATTTTTAACATTAAAATCCAAGTGTTCAATTGCTTTGGTTGCTTTGTAATTTGTTTGATATTGTTGGATAACTAGTTTGAAGATAGACCTGTATCATACAGTTGTCACTGGCCAGAAATTGAAACCAATGGGAAAACTTCATTTTTTATACAGCTTTCTAAGATCTTAATTCATGACCTTTTCTCCTAGAAAGACTCTTTTGCAGAAATAGTTTTACCTACTCATGGGCCACTAGATGGATTTATGCTTATGGTTTACATCTTAACTGGTGCCTGATGTTAATTTGACCAGCCAACTGGTGAAATGCTTAAAACACTTTCTTGTTAAAATGATTCAACAGAGGTGGAATTATGCACTACAGCGTCAATCATGAAACCATCTGTTCTAACAAGAAATTTTGTAGTTTCTGAGTTGCTCTGTGAAAGTTCAATGAGGCTGCTAGATTACAAATCTCACCATTTGCATAATATTGACACAGATTATAGATTAGTTTATAGTGTTTATAAGATAAAAAATGTATATATAAAGATAATTCCAGGACTTCTAAAATGTTATGCAAATTTAATCTAATTAATTCAACAATATTCACACTACAACATTTTAAAATAACCGTGTAATTACCAAAGTTTGATGGGAATTCCTGATTTCAAATTTTCTTTTCAGAATGCGCCCTTTAGCAGCCACCCCAAGAGTTATCTGGGGGGAAGCTTGGTTTCTCAGAGGACAGCAATTCATCATTTCCTCTCAAAATTCTAAGACCTTGGAGCTAAAGTGAAAGCAGGTAACAAATACATATGGCTCCTTAATGCAGGATATACCAATTAGAATCTTTACAGCTGCAGATAGCATCGTACCCAACTCAAAGTTTCTTCAACAGTAAGGACTCATACTTGTTACTCACTCTTGTTACTCATGTAACAAGAGTCCCAGTTAGGAAGTTCCAGAATTCATTGCATCAGTTACATAATCCTCAAATAACCAATTCTTTTAATCTTTCTGTGTTGATATCCTCACCCTGTCAGCTAGTGTCCTCAGATCTGATCTCTTCTGATGTCAAGACAAATCTTAGTCTGTTTTGTGTTGCTATTAATATACTACAATAGACTAAGTAATTAATAAAGGAAATAAATTTATTTCTCATAGTTCTGGAGGCTGGAAAGTCCAAGATCAAGGTGCTGGCATCTAGCAAGGACCTCTGTGCTGTATCATCCCATAACAGAAAAAGGAAGGGCAAGAGAATGACAGCAAATGAAAAGGAAATGGAACTCATCCTTTTATCAGGAACTCACTCCTGTCATAACTAACCTAGTCCCTAAATAATGGCATTAATTCATTCATAAGGGCAGAGCCTTTATGACCAAATCACCTCTTAGAAGTCCCACCTCTCAACACTGTTGCACTGGGAATTAAATTTCCAATGTGAACTCTGGGGGACACATTCAAACCATAATAATAACTGAATAGCTCTCAGCATCCCACCCTAGCACAACCATTGAAATACCAAAAGGGACAAAGGGGGTGTAGATCTCTCTAAGAGGGGTAAAACCCTCTCCAGAAGCTCTGGATGATTTTCTCTACACTGTACTTGTCTAGAATTGCATAAAAAATCTTTCCTAAACCACTCAAGGTTGAGAGGGGTGGAATTGCCAATATAGTAATCAAGATTTACCCTCTAGCTAGGTCCAAAGAGGAACCTGTCTTCCTAATGCAGGCAGTCGCCTGATGCCTGAGTAAATCTATCTTTAGGTTAAGAAAGAAAAATTGGGAAAGGACAGGTATTGGTTAGACAATCAACAGTGCCTGTCACACAGCATAACTGCATTATTTCAAATAAATGCGAAATGGAATGTGATAAGAGAAAAAATGCAATGAGAAAAGAGAATTTCTTTTGAAGGCCTAGGGAAGGAAGAATTTTGGTACTATTTTCCGTTTCCAGAAATAATATCATCATTTTTCTTACTGACTCGTCCTTCCAATGATTAGCATTCTTGCAAAATTAATAGGAAGTTATGGATAGTAAGACTGAGCATTTGAAAGGAAACATCATTTTAATCACAAAAAACTGGGGAAAATATAGAGAAAAGCAAAATACTGCTTTTTAGCATTTTTCAATAGGGAAGGGATATACTTAAGTATACCTTAACTCACGTAAAGAGAGAATAAAATGATGTTAAAATATTGGGACAACAAACAAAGAAACTTCATGTTTAGGTCACACTCAATTGCTAGTCTTAAAATTCTATCAATGTGTGTTAAATTTCCTAGTTCAAAATCAACACTACCCTAAGAAGTTGTTCAAAATTATTGTATTTCACTAAGTTGTTATTTAAAAACTTCTTCATTTTGATTTAAAAGATGACTTTTAGATCCAGAAGCTTTAGGCTGCAAAATCATGAACAGTCTTAAAAATAAAAAGGTAATACTGTAGTTAATATTTTTTGCTTAATAATTATAACAATAATCTTTGAGATTTAAAAGTGAGCAGGCAATTCAGTATCAGATAAGTGCTCTCTCCATGAAGTCAGTTAGATACTGACACATTCAACATTAATGTGGCAGAAATTTAGCTTAACTCGCAAGCAGACTTGCCTCATTGTTACCTCCTGAAATCACCCAGAGGGCATCCTTCAGGCCAGTAGACTATAGCTCTGGGGACATAATTGAGGTGTCTTTGTTTGAAAAACAGGTAACTGAAGTTGAAACTCCTTAGAGTCTACAGCTCTGGTAAATTTCCCATCACCTTTTATTTTCTATCTCCTCAACCTTAATACCTTTTTTTCTTAATACAGGAGAATGGAAGACAAAACTTTCGGTCTATTCAAAGATTGTTGCACATTTTGCACATTTGGTTAGCATGAGTCATTGAGTCATTTGGTTATTGTTACAAGACAGATAATGCGTAGGTAGTAATGAAGTTGTCTTGATGTCTGGAGAATCTTCTTTTTATCTCCTGGAGTGCTAAGCACATTTTCTCCTCTAATCCTCAAATAGGTGCCCAAATTCTACCTCTTTCTAGAAGATTTAATAACAGTAGGGAAATCAAAAATGTTGTTGTGACCTTACTTAAATATTAAAGCCTGATTAGCTGTTACTGGTCACTATCTCAAAAAATTAAATGGAACTTATTTTTTTTAGGTTATATATTCTTCTATTCTTATATTTTCTTCTCAATCTCACCTCTTTATGGAATGATAATTAATATGTTGCATATGCTAGATGTTTTTGGACAGTTCAGATATTAAATACTTGGCTCCATTGGCCCCATAAATATATGTTTACTGGTCAGATCACATATAGTATATTTATACCAAAGCACTGCCTCATAGAAGGGTAGAATATGTCCCCAGACCTCAAACAGGGGACTCTTTTTACACAAACAAAACTTGGGGCAAAATTATAGTCCCACATGTTCAGATGTGAGGTTAGTGGGATTTTTAGTATTGTGTGCTGGCATCTGGTCAAATAGAAAAATGTAGAAAAGTGCAGGAGAGTTAATTTTTTCCCACAGAATATGAATGCCAAGGGAATTAGAATAAGAAATATTTCTCCAGTATGTTGAAGAAACATTACCTTTGTCAGGATTCAGGCATGGCTGGGCATCTGTGGAGCCCTGGTGCTGCATTCCTAAGAGATTTCCTTTGCATGGCATTTGAAGAGACTCTTGGGAAAGAATGCAACTTGAAAATTGTCTGGAAATGTCTTGAATAAAACGTCTAACAGGCCAACCTGACACTAAGAGAGGAAGATAATTCATCCCAAGGGAAGAAGTAGCTGTGCATTATAGTCGACTATTTAAACCACAGTCATCATTATAGAAGGGGAGTCATGATTCTGATTACACCACGATGAGTACTTCCAGCGCACTCCCTAGATCCCGGACAGAAAAAGGACTGTAAAAAAATGTGCAGGAAAAACTCTGTAAAACACTAGGGCACAAGCAGCTCTGCCTTAGGGGCACTCCAGCAGAAGGTTGCATGAGAGCAAGTGGCCTTTTGTCCACTTTGTCACAAATCACCATGTAGCCTGGGCACCGTCACATGCTAGGTCAGTCATAATTGGGCCTCGGTTAGTCAGGGTTCTTCAGAGAAACAGAACCAATAGGAGATATCTAGATATCTATATCTTATCATCTATATCTATTTATATAATACAGATATGGGAGGGGGCAGAAACATAGAGAGAGAAAGAGAGAGACAGAGAGACTGAAAAGTCCACAATCTGCAGCGTGGATTTAGGCCAGTAGGTCGGAGACCCAGAAAAGTTCAGACGACATCCAAAAGCAATCTGCTGGCAAATTTTCTCTTATTCAGGAAGGCTGGCCTTTTTATTCTATTTAAGCCTTCAACTGATTACATGAGGTCCACTTACACTACAGAGGGCAATTGGCTTTACCTAAAGTTCAATAACTTAAATGTTAATCTCTTACAAAAGCACCCTCCAGGTTGGTCGGTGTGCAGTGATGTTTCCACTAACTGATCACAACCAGTTATAGATTCCTTTGTTCTTCTCCACTCCAACTGCTTCACTTGACCGGCCTTAAAAAAAAAAAAAAGCACCCTGCAAGTTGACACATAAAATTTACCATCACACCTGGCAGCAACTGATGAGAAAAGACATGCTTATGAGCATTTCCGATATCGCCTGGGGCTCTCAGAAACTAGTGGTGAATGAAGAGAAGCCTCTACAGGTTGTTAAGGCTATTACAACAGCAGTGAAGACACATGCCAGGGAAACTTGAATCACAGCAGTTATCTAATTCCACACCATCATGTTAAACAAGCTGTTAAAGCCAATACAAGCTCCAATCACATGTTGTTTTCTCATTTGTATAGAAGGTATCTTGGGTTATAAACTGTCAAAAAGTTAGGTGCTATCTGATTTAGAACGTTTAGCAAAGTATCATGTTTTTAGTGATATTTCATGGTTATTTATGTGGTGACATTACGTTATAGTGTTTAAGAGCCGATGGAATCAATTCACTTGCGTTCAAATCCTGGCTCGAATTCCTAACTATGTGACTTTCTATAAATTATTTGATTTTTCTATGCTTTCATTTCCTTATACAAAATGGAAATATTTATATAATCTCCTTCACATGGTTGTTGATAAAATAAATTAGACAATTAATATTGAGCATTTGTCATGATATTTAGTACATAGTCAATAAATGTTAACTCTTTTTCCTATTATTATTTTAACAGTGTGGCCAAGCTATCCAAGTGTTCAATTAACTGTGAATCCATCCTTGTATTTGTATGCATCATGTGGCCAAAGGTTAACCAAAAGTAAATGTTTAACATGAGTAAAAGGACTGGCTAACATTAGTATAAATGTGAAGCAATAGCAAGTGAAATAAATAGTTAATAATATTTGTGCTTTGTACTTAATTGGTGCATCATAAGTACAAATAAAATTTTCTGTGTAAATATATTTTGTAATATATAAAATATAGATTATATTTAGTGACACCAGCATGCAAAAAATGTTCCTTTCTTTATGTGTGAATGCGGTTTTTTTAATTTTTTTTTTATTTTTTAAAGAATATATTTGCATAGAAAAAAAGATGAAAAAATACATTCCAAAATATTAATGAATTCTTTTTGAGAGATGGGATTATAAGGCATTTTCTATTTATGCTTTTCCTGGTTTTTCAAGAATTTCCACAATGATGATTCCTAAATTCAGTAAGAAAAAAAAAATCGTGCAAAAATTGCTTTGTATTCAATACTAGAATATTAAGGTAGAAAAATACGGAAACTTATTTTGCCTCAAGTAATGAATCTCTAAGCGTACAATTCCATCAATATATCAAATTAAACCCTATAAACTGACTCATTGTTTGATACAATCAACATAATAATATCTTACAGTCTAATAAGGACAAAAATGGCAAGTGAACCAGCCTCATGTATGAATGAGATTTTTTATCCCCAAGTCATTCATTTATTCACTCATTTATTCATCGGCAACCAATTTTTGACTGGCATATGCATCCAAGGCACTGTGCTCAACACTGAGATTTCAAAATGAAAAATAAGACATATTTCTCGCCTGCAAGGAGATTCATTATCATAACTGATACAGAGAAGTAAATCAATAATTAAAATAAAATCACACACATATATATTCCTGTGTGGCAAATGATTATTCTTATATATTGGTAAATATAAATTACAATGCATACATATATTACAATCTGACATTGTATACAGCTTAAGTATAGAAAAACTTAGCAGGAATAATCAACAAGATGATAAATATGGTCTTATCTTAGAAATGTCTTTGTTACTCATTTAACAAATACTTATTAGACTACTATTATATGGAGGTCACTGAGTTAGACATTGGGTTGGGAGTGGGATTTGAAATAAAGAAAAATCAAATATAAAACCTGACTTCAGAGAGGTTGGCAATGGGCTAGGACAGCCATATAAATGGTCATATTTCAAGGGTAAGGTGTATGTACTAAAATTACATCAAAAATGCTAAGGAAATTCAGAAAAGAGAAATGACACTTCAAAGGCAATGGTGAGTAAAATTGCTGGTGCCTTAGTAGGAATTGAGGCATACATTAATAGTCATCATAATTTTCAGTCATATTTTTGCAGTAATACAATTATTATTTCACTTAGGAATGTCCTCAATGAAGTATTCTTAATTTTATTAAGTCCCAAACTTTGAGCACACATTTTAATATTCCATATGACAAAATGAAAAATATACAGAAAGTAATTCTGCATACTAAAATATGATGGCAGCCTGAAGGAAAACACTCTTTGTGTGACTTAAGTTATGAGTTGAACTAACAGTTTTTTTTCATGGAACATCATTTTTACCTGAAAGAATGGCAAACTGATAAACTGGATGATTGGATATTTGCAAGATGTTTTCTCAAAAATAAACAGCTGATGAAAACAACTGAAAATATATGCTGTCAAGGATAAAATTTGAACTTTCAAGGGAAAATTAAAATTTTGGAAAATTTTTATTTGCTACAATGAGCCTGTCAGCTTCACAATATTTAAAAACTTTTCTGATGATATCAGTTGTGATATTACCAAATGTGATTTTTTTGTATTGTATAGTGAAATGTGTCAATGTTTAAGAAACCTGCATAAATCAATGAACCAAGGGTTTCCAAATGACCAATAGATTAAGAGCATGGTGGAATCGGTTCACTTGGGTTCAAATCCTGGCTCGAATTCCTAACTATGTGACTTTCTATAAATTATTTGATTTTTCTATGCTTTCATTTCCTTATACGAAATGGAAATATTTATATAATCTCCTTCACATGGTTGTTGATAAAATAAATGAGACAATATTGAGCACTTGTCATAATATTTAGTACATAGTCAATAAATGTTAACTATTTTTCCTATTATAATTTTAACAGTTTGGCCAAGCTATCCAAGTGTTCAATTAACTATGAATAAGAGCAAAATTATTTGTGGGTAAAACATTCATTCAGAATGTAAGGTTGATCAGTGAATATTAGTATAACACAATATGAAAAGTTCCTTGATATGGTTTCAGATTTCACAGTGCAATCAATTTTTAAGAAATGATTACTTGTCAATTTTTGGTAGTGTATCAAAGAGGACTATTCACAGTCATATGAAAAGGCTATTAAAATATTTCTCCATTTTACAACTACAAAATTGTAAGGGTGAATTTAATTTTCAATATAATGCAACCAAAACAATATATTGCAACAGATTAAATGCAGAAGCAGATATGAAAATCTAATTGTCTTCTCTTAAATCAGACACCAAAGAAATTTTCAAAATGTAAAATGCCACTCTTTGCACTATTTTTAAAAATAAGTATTGTTTATAAAATATGTACATAAGCTAATGTAATGAATTTATTATTGCCAATCTAAAATTTATAAATTTTAATGATAAATTAAATTATGTATAACTATAAAATATAAATTATAAATTCTCTAAATTTCTAAAGTTTTAATTTATAATAGATTTAATCCACATAAACAAAAGCTCCTTTGGGTTCTTGTGCCATTTATCAATTTATTGCCTCTCAGTTCTAAATTCAGTCTATTTGCCTGCTCTGTGATAATGGAGCTGTGTCTTGTAAATGTTGCACTTTGGCTAATCAGTAAGAAGTTAAGATTTGTATATAAGGGCACTAGGGTGACTCTGGAGGGGTGAGAGGTTTTCATTCCTGGTGTGGCTTCATTGCCACCCTCCCAGAGAATGTGCTTTCTGCACAGTCAGCTCAGGCAGTGGCAGTATAGCCAGCACCCTTTGACACTGTGGAATCTGCAGCCCAGCCCACGTCACTGCCTCCACATCTCTCTTCAGGCTCATGCACATCTGTTCATGCCAGAGGCCCCATCAGGCTGCCATCTAGTGAGCAGGCTACCTTTGTCCCACGCAACCCAGGCAACACACAGGGTGTGCTAGATTCCTACAGAGGGAGGCCTTTCCAGTTCCTGGTGGCAGCAGTGCCTGCGGGGATGCTCTGATTCCCTCTGAGAGCTTAGCCACTAGCTTAAACTCACCTGCACCCCAGAGAGTTCTTTCCACTTGCTCACTGATATGCACCAGGTTCATCACAGGCAACTCAACAAAGTTCTCTATTATCCAGTGGGCTGCTACCAGACAGTTTTCAACAAAGTCTGAACCGCAGGTTCCCCTTTTAAGTTCGTTCTCCTTTGGGAACTCTCCCTCAGCCCTAGAGTACTCTTTTTCTTATTTCAAAATATTAAGACAGTAGAAATGGTTTTCTTACGTGGATATCTCATAAAATGCTTAAGTCAGGGTTTTTAATGTGACTATTACCAAAACAGTCTTCATTGTACCCGACACATAAGTTTTTCTCTCTCACCTCCTCCCATATCACCTCTTCTTGGTTTCCAATGACCTTCACATCTCCTTGTGTCTCTTTGTGACCATTGTTTAGTTCCCAAATATTAGAGAGTACGTGTGGTATTTGTTTTTCCATTCCTGAGATGCTTCATTTAGGATAATGGTCTGCAGTTCCATCCAGGTTGCTGCAAATGACATTATTTCATTTCTTTTTATGGCTGAGTTGTACTCTATGGCACATGTATACCACATTTTCTTAATCTGCTCATGAATTAATGGACACTTAGGCTGATTGTACATCTTTGCAACTGTGAATTGTAATGCAATAAACATTCTAGTACAGGTGTCTTTTTGATAATATGACTTTATTTCCTTTGGGTAGATATCTAGTAGTAGGATTGCTGGACCAAATGGTAAGTCTACATTTCTCTCTTTTTTTTTTTTAATTTTTTTTTTTTTTATTGGGGGAAAACTACAAAGCATTTACAGTACAATGTTTACAGTCACAATTTGTAGTGAGCTGATAGGACTCTCCATATTGTTTTCCATAGAAGTTTTACTAATTTTCAGGCTCACCAATGATGTATAAGCATTCCTATCTTTCTGCACCCATGCCAGCACCCTTTGTTTTTTTATTTTTTAATAATGGCCATTCTGACAGGGGTGGGATGCACCGAGATCCTGCAATGCATCTATTCTGTGTTGTCCTATTCCCTTATGACTATCGTAGTACAAACCTGTGCTGGATGATCTTGGTGCGGAGTGGTAGGTTTTGACCCAGGTTGCTGTTGGAAGCTCAAGTTAGGGACTAAGTGAGTCCCTCTCCACAGAGGCTGGCTTTGTGATAAACTGCTCTGCCTGGGTCTCCCTACAGCAATGACAGTGGCAGCTGGGTAAATCTATCTAGGCAGTGGTTATAGGTAACTGGACTGTGGGCGTTCGCTCCAGCTGGGTCCAGGTGTGATGGTGGCTCCAAGCTAGTGGGTCCCTGGCTGAGTGTTGGACCTTGGGGGTAGTTCTCTCCAGGCAGCCCGTGGCACTGTGGGGTCGGGGCCATGGGTTCTGGCAGTAGTGCTGGGGCTTCGTGGGCAAAGCCACAAGGCCATGGGCAGCCCTGACCCTGCGGGCAGAATTGTGATGCTGGACGACAGCAGGAGACCATGGGGGCAAAGCCATAGCACCAGGTGGCAGCGTGGGAGTCTTGGGGGCAGGGCTGAAGGGTCAGGCTGCTGGGAAGCCCCGGCTCTCCCCCTGCCCAGGTCTTGCAGAGGCAGTGGCTCTACTGCTATAGGATGTAGTGGAAGTACATGCAGACGATAGCCACTGCATAGAGGGACAGGGGAAGGTATCATGAGAAGTACTTGTCTCTCTAGCAATAAATCAATCTTATTTTCATTAAGCCCAGAAAATTGAAATGTGTTCTAAAATGGGACAGAGAAATTCTCTTGTGGTTATGAGAATTTTAGAGCATTCTCTTTTTTACCTTTATGGTTTTAGTCAATAAAACTGGCATTGGTTCTCAGACATTTCAAAAATAGATACTCATCTTTTTCCAAAACTTGTTTCATTTTTAGTCTTTCACATTTTCATTAATAGTTCATAATCTAACCACTTCTCACCACCTTTATCATTATTGTTACTCTTGGATCAAGCCACCATTATTTCTTGCTTATTTAATGACAATGTCATCCAAATTGGACCCCAATTTCTATCTTTTCAGGCCAAAATATACATGGCAGGCTGACATCTACAAAGTGGTGGTACTGCAAAAATATAAGTAAAATAATGTCACTATCCTTCCCAGACTTTCCAGTGGTCCCTGTGTGGCTCAGAGCAAAAACCAAAATCTTTACAATGACCTATGACTTTCTCCACAATCTTTCATTCATTACCTGTCTGCCCATGTTATCTGATACTTTTCTGTCACTACAACTGTTCCAGCCACACTGGTCTCCCTGAAAATAAGAGGTACACTACACCTCAGTGTCCTTACACATATGTGCTAATTGATGGTTGGGTGTTTTCTTTTTAGTTATTATTTTGTTTACTTATATAACCCAGCAGCCAGAATAACACCTGAAAAACATTAGTTATTCAATAAATCTTTTTTGAATGAAGCTGAGCTGAAATGGCCAGAGAAATCTAGATTAAATCTAAAAGTACTGTTTTCTCTGAAGTGAATCCTAACTCCCCAATCCATTTCTGGTCATGAATATTTTCTTACCTTTTACACACTAGGGGAGATATTGTGGTTTTATTCCACTTTAAAACTATTCCCAGGATTGTGTCAGAATTAAACCATAGATGAGAACTAAGGCATTAACTTAAGTCATTCAACAAACATTAATCGAACTGGTACCACATTTAAGATATTCTTTGAGCTACAATGTAAGTCAAGATGATGAAAATATGATCCCTACCAGTTGTGTGGACGGCAAAATGAAATATACAGTGGACAACTTCACTATCAATGAGCACATATTTAAATCACTACTTATCACACCAATTCTACAAAAGTATAGGAAAAGAAACATAAATACTGATTAATAAACATATAGTCATGGTCAAAGTAAAGGAAAATTCTCAGAAGTGCTGAATTTGTGCGATATATTTGGGGAAAAAAAGATGTCCAACTGAAATTTACCACAACAGCCATAAATGAAGGACCCAAATAGAAAGTCAGAGCCCACAAGGGAGATCAGCACAGCCCAGAATGTGAATGAGAGAATTCTGTTACAAAACAAAAGCACACAGCTAATGATGAACACACATCTGAGGAAGATCGACACCATGAATGAGAAAAAGAAAAAGAATCAAACTAATAAAATGTCCAAGGAAACAGTTAATTTACCAATCCAGAAATACATTTTAAGTAACATGAGAGAAATAGGAATGTGAATCTCATTCCCACGTCTCTAACAGAATATACAGTGAGAAAAACACACATGGCCAAGAAGGCTTAGGAATTCGAAGAGAAAGAAAACTGTGAGATGGTTGGTAAGGATACTATGTTGAGAAAAGTTACATATTTAATCATTTGTTATAGTAAACATAAAATTTGGGTTAATGTAGAAGAAAGACAAATTGCATTCCACCAGAAATGGAAAAGTGATGAGGACTTGGACATCATGAAAGCACATAGGGAAGACTGAACATTCTGGAACAGAGGATTGATGTTAAGAAGAAGAGGAAGATAAGAATTGAAATTCAAGGCAGAGACGAGTAAGGAAGGTTTGAGAAATTTGAAATTGAGCTAACACATAATGGGAAATGCTTGTAGGCTCATTAGCAGAGAAGAGACATTTGTCACTAGACAGTTTAGAAGCTGTTTTAAAGACAGTTTTTCTTGTACACTGAAAAGAGTCGCAGTAAGTCATAGGAGGAGGAATCCTATGTATAGGAAGGGGTAGTGAATACTTTTATAGGTTTAGATTTCTGAAAGAATTCCCCAGGTCGTTAGGATCTTAGCTTCACACATTTTCTCTCATTAAACTTACACATTTTCAAAATGATAATCAATGGATAAGATGATCTGTGGATGCTTTAATACATGGCTGCAAATTTGTTGGCACTTTTCCTCTTGCACTGTTGGGTCTATGTACTCTCCTCCTTGAGATGGGATGAGCTTGGGGATGACTTTAAACACAAGGGCGGAACAGAAGCGAATGCAGGAACAATGGCTTGTGTCTGCTCTCCATGTGAGATGGTTTCTTAGCACTGGTAGTAATTAGAATGGAATTTGGTACCTTGAGTTGGGATGAAGTCATTAAACAAAAAAAGAAATAAAAAAATAAATCACAAAAAATCTAAAACACGATGCAAAGACCTAAAAAGTATTGTTCACTTTGAGACATGGGTAGGTGTTTGAATGGGACTTGAGGAGGCTTTTGGGAAGACTTGAAAGAGATTAAGGAAGCTCTTATTGGAAGCTGGAGGAAAATGGATTTTTGTTAAGTAGTGATGTAGAGTTAAGCATAACCGGCATCTGTAGGAATGTGGAAAATAGACAATGCCTAATGAATTGATAGATCTAAATGAAGAACCTTCCAGGCAGCATGTTCAAAGTGTCAATTGCTTTCTTGTAGCTGTGCATTGTAAAGTGAGAATAGAAATAGATGAGCTAAAGAAGGAATTATTTAGATTTCTGCCAGAACTTAGAGAAAACATTAAAAAGCCAGGATTCCCTGGCTTTCAAAGACAGCAACTCATTTCCAGTGCATTATTTCAAGTCCTCTCAGAAGGAGATATCAAAACAAATAAGACTGTAATAGATTTATGAGGGAAATACCTGTTTGATAAAAAGAGAAGGGAGCTTTAGGGGGACTGGAGAGCTAGTAGACCATAATGCAGCTATGACACCTGTGGAGGTGAGAGGGAAGGAAGGAGGGTTGAATAGGTAAAAGCTTAGATGATAGCACAGTGAAAAAATTCATGCCAGGTCAGAATTGTTCTATGAGAATCAAGACTTTGGTAATAAAATGGTGGTAGCTTCCAGGTGCAGAGCTGGGGCCATCTGTTTATTATACTCCCTGCAGCAGAAAAGCTGGGTCATGCATTTTCTTAGCCACCACACTCTACTGCTTCTACTGCACAGATACACTTCTCTACACAGGTTCAGAGATCAGCTCCTCCATGGTTCCCATGGGGCTCTTTTCCTGAGGGTAAATTTAGAAGGGGGAGGTTAGCAGGATGAACTGTAGCCCCCATTATTATAGCTTATCCGGGAACCAGAAACAGAACTCATTCTCTTTCTCCTACGCTGTCCATTCTCAATTCCCGTTGCTCCCAGCTTTTCCTTGGCTGGTCTTGGTGGCTGATTAGTGGCCAAATCCTCATTCCTGAGGGGCTGACCCTTGGCAATCATACCTGTCTCAAATCTGCATTGCTGCATGTGCTTATATACAGTTACAATGGAACAAGGGAATACCAAGAGATGCCCAAGCTGATCGCATTAATTTCATACACATCTCTATATCCCCACTGAGTAACCCTACCTTCTTCTTCTAATCAGGGTAACTTATCCTTACAAAGATAGTGACTCTTCTTTTCACCTTTATTCCCTGAACACAAGAATTCCTAAATGCCCTAGAGTACCCACCATCTTTTCAGAGTGTTTCCTCTGAGTCAGCACTCCAGCTATGGTTTTAAAAGGTTGTTCCTAGTTGCTTCCTTAGCGCAGTAGGCAGCACCTCAGTCTCATAAAAGGTTGTTCCTGCATTCTACCTTCTACCAGTACATCTGCTTCTGGAGAGTGTAGGATGTGATAAAACCAGTAGATCCCATAGTCATTAGTCCCTTCCAGCACTTCCGTTGCTGTGGGTCCCCAGGCCAGATGTTATTCTGTATGGGATTTCTTGCCTTGAATCATTCCATGAGCATTTGGATAATGTTCTTAGCTCAGGATGTTATGGAAGGAAATGCAAACCCCTATTCATAGTAGGTCTATTACATATGAGTATGAACCATTGACTTTCAGGGTGGAAGTGGCCCAACACAGTTGACTTACCTCCAAGAACCTGATTTGCTTTCTTGAGGAATAGTGTAATAATGGCAACTAAACATTGGTCTCTACTGCTGATAAGTTGGACGTTGAAAGGCAGCAGTAGCTAGATCTGCCTTGTTAAGTGTAAGTCTTTCTTTTGACCCCATGTATTGCTTTCGTCTTTGCCACCATGACCATTCCATTGATGAGCCCAGCATGCTAGTCCTAGGCTGCCAGTGCCAAAGATTAGCTATCATCAACTGGCCAAATCATTTGTATCTCTGGTTTTTCATTGCCTTTTCTATAGTAGATGCTTTCTAGTATGCCTTAAAGTGGGGCACAAAAATCTCCAAACCCTGTGCCTATTCCTGTGTGCCCATCTATATGCTTCTATCCTAGACCTCCTGGTCTTTAATCTTCCAGTCATTTTACTTCTAGGTCTCTGACCAGGCCATTGACCACTGCCCAGGAATCTGTACATGTTCTTGTCCCAGATCACCACTTCCTCCTCAAAAGTAGATGGCCAGGTGTGGCACTCAAATCTCTGCCCATTAAACAGATTATCATTTGCTACTGTCTTTCATGGGCACCGATGAATATGGCTGTAATGCAATTGCTATCCATTTTTGGTTTGCATCCATGTACCAAGCTGATGTATTTGTGAATCAGGCTGCGATTTTTCTTTCTTCCTTCCATTGGTCTTACAAGATCTCCCTTATGGCCACAGTTCAAGCTGGAACAGAAATGCTGATGAAAATGTGGTGGATGACACAAGGGTGTTGGCCTCCTGATCACGGAGCTTACCTATGTTCTCTAATCCTATTCTGTCTGAGCCTAGATATACTATTTCCAACTTAAGATAAACAGCTGCTGAGCCTGTTCAACTCTATCACTTGGTGGAGTGACAAAAACACAACTCACTTCCAGCTGCATGGTCACTTTGTGCTCCAAGGTCAAGCATTCCATCTCTAGGAACTGGGGAACACCATAGTATCTGTTTCTCAAATGGTGTATAATCATCTGTTGGGAATGTCATAGCCTTATTTTTTTTTCCAGAATTCTAGGAGTCTACACGTTGATTCTTCCACACTGGGGCTTGCCTTGAGCTCTAGCCTGCATGTATTTCCAATATTGACAACTCCATCATCAGTGGGTCAGCCAGATTTTATGACCCATCTAGAGTGACCAATCATGCTGGTTTGTCTAGGACTTTCCTGATTTTAGCATTAAAAGTTTTAAGTCCCAGGAAGCTCGTTAGTCCCTCTGTTAGCCTCTAAACTTCAGCATTTATATCTTAGTTTCTGAATCTTTTGTGTCTTTACCAAGGCGTCCAGCATACTAGCCCCCTCTTGCTCATTTTGTCTACCTGCATGATGTAATCAATGCAACGATCTGTGTAATGTTCTTTAGAATGTTAGGTTTCTTCAGACAGTATTATAGCAGAGAGTGAGAACATTATAACTGGGAGGCAAAACTATAAATAAATATTGTCTACCCCACATAAATGAAAACAGTTTGATACATATTTCTAATCTGAGTGGAAAAGAATGTATTTGCCAAAGCAGAGGCCATATGCAGTATACCTGAAGCCTTAATAATTTGTTCTTGCAATAATAATGCATCTGGCATAGCAGCTGTGATCTGGGCTGCTTCTTGTTTAAGGCTTCAGTAATCTGTAGTGGTATTCAGTTTTTACCAAGGGTAACCTGGTGAATTAAATGGACATATGATGGAACTATCATCCCTACATCCTTTAGGTCATTAACGGTGGCTCTAAACTCCTCTATCCACCCAGGATATAATATTGTTTTTGATTTATTATCATGGCAAGGGGAAGGGGGACAGCTTCAGAAGTTTCTTCTTAACCTTCTCCCTATGATAGTTTTTTCTCCCTATACCATTTGTAAGTAAATTGTGCAAGAAGTGATTATATGTGCAAAAGACTTACTGTAGTAAATTCTGTGAAGGAAAAGGATGAAGGAGGGAAAAACCATCAGATCACGATGCAAGTTTGTCCTTTGTAAAGGAGACAGGAAAGAAAGAGTACTGGATAGGCAGATCTCACACTCCAGCACAGTTCTAAGAAATGTCTAAGCTATTATGGCTGCTGAGTACCTAACCGTGCCTTACCATAATCTTGGCTTTGCAATTTGAAATAGACATCTAAAATGATGCTACCGGAAATATTATAATTCAAAAATAAGATTTTTGGAATGAAAAATGATGTCTGGCATTTATGCTTGAGTCATTGTTAAATAATTATTAACCTGGTAATATTTTATTTTTAAGAACAGGAAAAAAATACTGGTGTTGCTAGAATACATTTAGAAACATAAGTAGCCACTGGGTATTCTAAATATTTAATTAGTCAAAAAGGGAAGTTTAGCAGGTGAAACCCACATATGTACTCAGAAGTGGAGGTGTTCATGCATGTCAGAGACAATGGGGGAGAAGAGGGAGAGGAGAAAGGAAGCATATGAAGCATGGAAACAGAGTACTTGTCCATGTTTCTATAGACCATATATTCCTAAAATTATAGAATATGAGGCTACAGAGCCATGTGCTATCTCATGCATCAATTAAAATTTAGCCAATTTCATTCAACTACATTTTTTTTGAGTAGTAATATTTCTAGAGCTTAAGGGCTATTTAGGTTCTCAGAAGGGCCTTTGAGCAGCCTGTGGTGACAGAACAGACCTTCATTCAGTGACATCTTGCTGACAGCTGAGAGCAGAACATTGCATTTTATACCCTTAAGATAATATAATTCCTGGATGCACTTGCTCTTGTGTCTTATGGTGGTAATCAATCAGTGATTGACAAGTCTGATTAGAAGCTATGGTATGTGCAACATGATAGCACTTTCTAATCACATGTACATCAAAATATTTTTTTAGCAATCCTATGAGAAAAACATAATATTTTATGGATAATTCAATTTATGTTGCTGCCATTATTGTTTGCATATATGAAATATTTTATTGGGGTAGAAGAATACCACCTTTGGAAATATAAATATACCACTCTAATGATTTTATGGTGTGTACAAAGACTTCAGTATTTCTGCTCTAAAGGTTTGCTGATTTTTTCAAATTGGCAATGATAGATTATTGTATGTGTATGATTTTTTTCATTGTATTCAGACCATAGCACATTTCAGGTGCATAGATTTATGTTTTGATGAAAGGCTTCCCCCACCCTATTCCCAATAGAGGTAATTCATAATAGGATAGAGTAATCAGAAGAGAAATAGCATCTGTTAAAAAATATGGTGCTTGGTTACAAAGTCAAGATAAAATATCATATTTTGTTAGGCACTGAAAATATCTAGAAAACTCAAGGCTTATTTCTTGCCATAATATGACATGTGTTAAGAAGTCTCTGAACAGATTTTTTTTTCACATGGCAATATCTTCAAAAATGTTAAACTTCAAACTGGATAATTACACTGTATATTTGTCTTTTAGCATTTCAATTAGGATCTGTTAATCTTGAACTTGTGCAACTTACTTTGTATGCAGAAGGAGAAAGTGGAATTACAGGAAGTATTAAGCCATTCTTTTTGTTCTTGATAAAATGATGAAATAAGGTACAAAGTGCTTTCCTTCACTTTTCTGATATTTCTTTTAGAAAATGGGGCTTTCCATCACATAGAAAGTGATAAATTACTGAGAAGGCAGGCTATCCTTTCTTGAAGAATGTGGACTGTACTGGAGACATGGATTTTCCTAAGATGCCAAAGGAAAAGGCAGTGTAAAAATACAACGATATTTTTACTCCGAGAATCTCAATGCAATAGTTTGAAGTAAATGCCTTCTTAGACATTCTGTAAATTAGTGAACACATGTTTTCAAAACTAAATTTAAAGCTGAAAGCTCAGCATAATATCTGGAAGTGCAACAAAAAGTAGTGTGTTTCGACAGGGTGACTGGAGGATCCATTCAAAGCACGCCAGAGCAGATACAACTCAGCAGTTCTTCGTCTAAAGATGGTTTTTGAGCATTATATGAAATATTTATCGTTGTCGATATTTTATAACACAGAGATCTCTTTAATGCCATCACGCCACACACCATCATAGTGAGTGCATCCAGAACCCTGTAGAAATATCCTGCTTCTGATGACTTCATCTAGACCCTCCCCTCACCAACTACATGGTACTTGTAAATTCAAATAGAAAATACCACCCAAATGTGATATTTGATCCTGCAACTGAAAAATCATCTTAAAAGAAAGCAAGAGGTAGGTGTCTATTTTATTTAAGAAAAATATTTAGAGAATATATGTGAAAATTGTTCTCTCTCTGCACTAGTAAGGCAATCACAGTTAAGATGCATCATCTTATAAAATCACACCAACATATTTCTGAAGAAAAATAGAATCTGGAGTCTGGTATACCCCAATTTCCTCCATCAGATATTCTGTGGGTTGTGTCTTTTTTCCTTTTTAGTGTACTTTTGCTTTTACATATATGTCAAAATCCTATTGCCAGATGTGCAAGTTACTCTCACAAAATCTTTGATTTTTATTTATGATACTGCACAGAGATCCTACGCGTTCTTCTTTTGTATCAAAATAAGGCTTCGCATCATCACTCTATTTGCGACCATTATCTAATGTGCATGAAATAATAAGGCCATTGAAATATGTCTTTGCCAATTGTTTAGTTTGAGTCCTGGGTGCTGAGGCCTAAAGTAGTTGCTAGTGGGAGGTAGCCATGGGAAAACACTTGTGGGTAATGGAGGACAATGTCGCAGACAGCGTACATTCCAAAAGGCATTTGTCTACCTGCCTGAGCCAGTGAGGTTTATAACATGTTTCCCCCTAGTGAAATTTACAGGCAAGGAAATTTGTCCAGAATGCTTATATTTAAAAACATCATTCACTTACATCTCTTGGAATCCTTATTTTGCAGATATTAGTACAATGACAAGAATAGAAAGAAGCCATTGAGTAATAGCAGAAATGAGTCAATTTATGCTGAGATGATGACAAAGACTTTACACTCAAAACACTGACTTTTGATTAATGGCAGTCAGAACCAAAAATATTGCTGGGCTAGCAACTGATATCAAACAATAATCAGAAGTAATTAATTCATGCTTGGGGGATGGCGATGGAAAGGACAGATGACGAAAAGAGGAAGAATTTCAGACTATGACGGAGACGCAGAAGACCCTAGTTACTTTTTGTTTAGAAACATTTTTAAAGATTAAGAGGACTTAACTTGAGATCCACAGTATAATGATAGCTATATGGTGTTTGGAATTTGCCACTAAACGTATTTTTTTCATAAGCTGTTTACTTTATTTGCTAATGTGACTTTATATATTTTCAAGGAATATTTTATGTGTTTTAAAAAAAGGTTCTGAGTTTAAAGGACACATAAAGCTTAAGGCATTTTAGGGAGTGCTTCCAGAACTGAAAGAGCTCCTGCATATTCCCAGTCACCTTTTTGCCAGCACCCTGTGGGTATTCCAGCCCTTCCTTATAGAACTTCAGCTACATCCTGCATCATCATCACTATCATCATCATCATCATTATTTACATTTTATAATCCATCCTCATTAGCTGATCTCTAAAAGAGACTAAGCATAGGAAAGATCTATTTAGAAATATCATTTTGCACTTTTTTAATTGAACAAGAAAAACATTATCGAGTGGAGATATTCTTAAATGCTTTATCCAAGTTCTCTTTCTCACCTCCTTTATTCTGTACTTTAACTGGCTGCCTCTACCTGAATTTGTACGGTACATAGGCTTAGTTTTAAATAGTTTCAGATCTAATATTTCAGTTGAACCTCAAAAAACCCTGAAGCAAATACATTTTTTATATTCATTTGACCGTCAAGGACATGATGTGACTTAGCTCATGCAGCTAGTTATACCAGAGAGGAGACTAGGAGGCAGTTTCTTGAGTCATGCTTTTCATTGACTATAGGGCCCTCTATGTTCTTCTGACTTTAATTCCTGCAAGTGAGAACTGCTTACCTTAGTAGCTGGAGAAAAAGTAAAGCAAGAAAAAGAGGAAATTGCTCAGATACTATGAGGTCTACTTCCATTTTCTTAGATATCTTGACCTTCATTCAGTACCTTGTAATTTTAGTTCCAAGTCCTAAAACCTTACAGAAGAATGTATGAATTCTGTATCTGACAAAGTCAAAAGCAAACTGAAAACAAAACTACACAACAAAATTAGACGTGGGTTTATTGCCTAAAATGTCTTTTCAAAAAGTGGAGAAAACAAAGTATAAGCCTCAAATTTTGTTTCAACAGATATATAGAGAAAGCCTATGTAATAAAATAAAGAATATCATACAAGAGGAGACCTATGGGGTTTTCAACACATAATCAAAGTTCTTCTAGCAGTCTTTCTTTGGTTTAAGAGCATAGAAATTATATTTTCAAGAAGAGTTTTTTCATATGTGCTGGTAATAGAGGGTGCATTTACTGGTTTGACATCTTTTTTAATTAGCTGACAAGTTATAATTCCCTGTTTGTATGCAGTGAGATTTCATTGCTTTAATGAAAAAAATCAAAGATTATCTATACCATGTATAAAATACTTTGAAGCAGATTGTAAAGAAAGGCGCCAAATATCCATTCTATTTTCCTGGGTTCATTGGTGAAATTGCCCTGTATCTGAGCATTAACTGTAAGCATTTTAATGCCCAGGGCAGAGCTTGCCATTTCATTTTTCATATATGCTGTAAGTCTCCTCAGCAATATTCTCTTCTCAAATATTTACTTGGAGAACTACAAAGAACATCCAATGCATTAAGCTCATCAACAAAAGTGTTCCCAAGAGCCCACAGTGTCTGAGTAAAAGAATATATACATTTTTAAAATTATTTGAACACTAAAGGATATTAGGTGTATTAAGTGGAAACTGAAATGAACCATCAGTTATTCTACTCTTAAACTGTCTAAAATTATATAAAGACTAATTTTTCACTCAAACTGCATTTCCTTATGGCATTCACCCAGTATAGACAATCTCTTTAGACTCAAATCTTACTGGAGATCATGAAGTAGTGTCTGATGCCTTCAAATTTTCAGACATAAGTTGAAACTAGGGACTTATGGGTAAATATGCTGAAATGTAGAGTGTAAACATTTTTGGAAAGTTTCAGAGCAATAAAAGGTCAAGATTAAATAAAACTAAATTTGGGGCTCCAAGTGGTTCATTTCAATCTATTTAATTTAAAGTGGAACAAACTCTTATTAAATATCTACTTAGTAAATAGATACTGTAGGGAAACAAAGATGAATGAGACGTAATTCTTCATCTTTAGAACATATGATCTAGTGGAATATTGGAAACATAAATGATTACGTAAGTAGCTCTAATAGAAGGAAGAATTACAGCATGAAGACAAAGGGAAAATGTAGTCCTCTGAGAATTCAAAGAAAGTATAAATATCTATGCACTGAAGATCTGGAAGATTACACCAAGGATCTGATGTTTACAATGGCCTTGTGGAGTGATAAAAAAAATTTTAGTAGGTAAGAGATGGGAGGAAGAATTATTCCAGGAGAAGGAACTGTGGGTAAGTTAGCAATGTGTAGAGTTGATTGAGAAAACCATGGTAACATATGAAGGAGATTAGCGAGGTATGGTTTGAATATGCTAATACGAGTTCTTAAAAAATGTTGGTTCATTCACTTAGCAGGTAATGGGAGCGTATGAGGAGAAATGATATTATTTGAGCTATACTTAAAACTACTAATCTTTTGGCAATGAAGAAAATTTATTGAATATTCCAGTTCAGGGACAGTAAAACATTCTATCTAGGCAGGATATATGACACTTCTTACTAGGGTGATAACATTAAGAATGGAAAGCAAAGGACATTACAGTAGATACCGAAAAGGAAAACATAAGTCTTTACTTGATGGGGAAAAAAGATACAAAGAAGAATGGAGACAAAAAATTACTTTGAGGAAGTAACCTTAATTGGGATGATACTATAGAGATATTTTAAGAAATAAGCTAATGCGATTGAGAAGCAGATTGCGGTCAGAGGAGATTATAAATAGTAAATTTCTATAAGAAAGAGCTGAGTACCTAGAATGAACCTCAGAAGCTGATTGAACAGTGGGGTTGGTGTTATTCCAATATGAATGTAACATATACGTTCCTCATTCAAGGCTGAGTCTTCTCTTCATCTTAGTACTGGTCAGCACAAACATTATTGTGTCTCAGGAAATTAAATTTTTCATTGGAAATTAATCACATTGGCACTTGCTTATCGTAGATAATGTTATGTATTTAATTAGTATGAATTTTTATGCCAGATAGTCTGGTCTGATCATTTTCTACATAAACTGAAACACTGATCTCTTGATCTTGTAGGTAAGGACTAGACTCATTTTAAATAGCAAGGAGGGAGGAATGTATAAGTCATATTCAAATATGATTAGCAACTTTGCTTACATTTCAAATCTTATGTAAATCATTTTGTTCAAGAAAAGCTTGAGCAAAATTCATCTATTCTAGATACCTGAGGGTTTTCATGAAACACAGATACGGGAAAAATTATAAATATCAATATACTTCAATTTTCTAATCTGTGCAAAGTGGGGTAATAATAATACCTATCTTGCTGTGTAGGTGTCAATGGTAAATCAGATAAGACATGCAAACACTGAGAACAGTGTCAGGCATATCATAATTAGCACAATTAGTGTTTGCTATGATAATGACCGAGATGAAGATGAAAGAAAGTGACAACAGAAGGAAAGATTAGAAGAATAATGGAAAATAACTAGTTTACAAAAAAGGATAGATCCCGCGGATAGAAAATAAAAAATAAACTATTTGACTGAAAAGCCAACATTTTTTGTTACTTTCTGTTCCAAAAACTGATTTATCCCACAGAACTTTATTTCACTTTATATTAAATGTTTCTTAAGTTTTGCTTACTTGTTGTTTCCCACAGAATATGAATGTCCATTAGAATGTGAAAGAATTCACACTTCAGAAGCAACAAAATATATTCAAAACAAAATTTTAATAACATAAAACTAAAACATAATAGGCCTTTATTGTGATGTTCATATTTAACAAGATAGAAAACAAACAAACAAAATATTGGCTGACCATATTTTACTTATTTATAATCTAATGATATTAGATTAGGAATGGTGCATTTGATAAATAACTCTGAATTGCATTTAAGCATTTTTATTACCTTGGCTAATTATACACGTAAAACATTTTACACTAAGTTTTATAGCAGCTTCAGAAGAAAAAACAGACCTAAAAATAAGCTACCAAGCTTCAAGAGGAGATGAAAGAGATGGCAATCCATGAGTGAAATCTTTTGCTTTTTCCCTTAATCTAAACGGACTGCTCAATAACTTGGTATTAAAAGTCAGTTCTAAGTTAGGTCTAAGTACCAACTTTTTCAATTTTATGGTTATCTATAAACCTGGATTTAGTATGTGACTCTTTCCCAAAAGCTATAATTTTGGACTTACTGTAATTAAATTTAAGTTCTTATCTACTAGAAAGGATGGTAAAATATCTTTGAAATACTTGTAAGGTCAGGTCTTCAGAAGGTTGTGGGCAAGGGTGGTGAGGGTATCTATGATAAGAGCTCACATTTTCTTTCGCCTCAGGGGAAATGTTTGCAGGATAATAAGGATTCACATTTAGCTCTCTGAAGGAACCATTAACTATTTGGTGTGTTCAAGTTAACTAGCAAAAGCCAAATTTATTCCAAATTAAATTTGTGGGTGTTTGTGACGTATTGACATTTGGGGCCATCTCTGCAAAGCTTTAAGGGTTAATTGTTCTATGATTTCAACCTATAGTGCTATGTTATCAATTAGTAGGGAATTAATAGTGTTAATTGAATTGAACAGGCAAAAGAAGTGACGAAAGGACAAAAGTATGAAATATAAAATGTGGGGATAGGTAGATTAGGGAGAGATATAGATAGATGATTGATAGATAAATAATATAGATAATTTAAGCTTCTTTCTTTTCATTCTACAGAAAAAAGTTTAATCTCTAGACACTCAAATAGCAATAGACAAGAGCCTTCTAGATTTTAGTTGGTGACTGATGTAAGGAGGAAAAATATAAAGGCAAATCAATTAAAAATGAAGTAAAAATTAAATATATCTTCAAAAGAAGGACATAAACATAATAAAATAATGCATTCAAAATGAAATAAAGTCAAGTGTGAGTGCATGGGACCCAAAATAAATTTTTAGCAAAACATAGATAAGTTATCAAGAAAATGTAAAAAGAGGGCACTTTTCTGTTAAAGACTGCAGAAATAAGGAGTGCCACGTTATTGGTGCTGACGTATGTGGGTCACTTCACTGAATACTCTGAATATCTTTTGCAGCCTATAATTGGGAAGAGAAAATGCTGTTTGTGGAAAAGGTGAGATAAGACTGAAACTCTCAAGGTCTTCCCCAGTCTCATGAAGTTATGATTATGGGAAATATAAAGAAAAAGTACTTTGATAATAATTGACACAATAAACCTAGCATACAAGTAAAGAACAAAAAGATATAGACAAACAGCAAAGAGGGAAAGACATTTTTATTGCCAGGCAGTCTTAAATTTCTCTATCAGGTGATGATGGAATGTGTCTATGTTAGAGTCCTTCTTCTTTGGAGATGAGATTTTCACAGATTCTGAATGTCCTGGAAAAGCAATCCTGTATGTCTGATTTTCAACCTGAAATTAATTTCCTTGGTATAAACATTGAAATTATGATCCTCAATCTATCTTCCTTGGTCAACCTCTGTAATTTGTATACAAATTCAGTAGGAGTTCTAGGGAGTTTAGAGTCACCGTGAGGCAGATTGAGCTGAATGCCCAATGCAAATTCTCTTAGTTGGGTACAGGCAGGAAACCAAACAAACAAACAAAAAGTATAGCCAGAAATCATGAAGTCAGATGATATACATAACTTTGAATATTAGGACTTCAAAGGAATGAGAATGTAAGTTAAAAAGTTTTCCTCTCCCATTCCTTATATCAGTTTTCCTTTGGTATTAATATATTTTCTATTTTTATGAGACTAAAAATCTCTAGATTTGACCCCTTGTTTTTGTAATTTAAATTAATTACCTGAATAATCAAAGATTTTCATTTCATTTTCTGGAATAACAATAGCTGGGTCTTCTTTTACGAGGTTTTAAGATCTGTGGGGTCGAAGACTACCCTCTCCTCATCTGCCAAACACAGTAATAATATAGTTAAGATAATTAGGATATATTTTCTCTACTATATTGAAAATGGAAGAGGTTGCAGTCTGATAATTCCTCCTGATTGAAACTTGAATATTAAAAGACTGAGAAATTCAATGGAATATTAATAATAATATTTATATTATATAATTATCAACTAATCAAACTCTTTCAGTTTTGGGTAATAATTTGAAAAATGAATTTATACATCCTCAGTTAGAAGTCTATTTTTAACTGAAAGAGTAAAGGATTTACATGTATGTACCCTCTAAAAATACCTCATTTAGGATTGGATTTGACTCCATTAGTTTTTTAGGTTAGATTATGTGGACTTCATTACAAAGAATATGAGAAAAAATGTGTTAATGAAAGTGTAAGGAATCTACAGTTTCAAAATCAATGAAGGGAATGGAAGCACATTGTTCTTATTGAAAATATATGAATTAAGTAAACTATTTATTCTTGACTTTTCCACTTTGGGTTAAATGTGCTATTGTGTATTTGCAAAAAAAATACTAGTACATTAAGATTATAGCTGAAATATTTGATACTCTAAAAAAATTATAGCAGGATAAAACTCTAGAAATGAGGTCCAATTATCAAGATTTTTATTTTTTTTACTTTTTAAAAGATGTTCAAGTGAATATAGTATGCAGTGAAAGTTGAGAATCACTGGATAAAATTATTTTACCAAAGTCTTAATGTGTCAAAACAGTAAGCTTGAATACAGCTTCCCCTTACCCCGAGAATAATAATTAGCCCTGGTCACTACACCAAAATTGCCTATCTTGTTTTTAGGACACCGTATGATGGCTTTGATAGATGCAATTTACCATGTAATTGGAAGTGGAAAATTAATGGTAAATGGATGTTCTGATACAAATAGAACAACTTGTTTTCTATATTTGCACTATGCTTGCCAATCAATGACTATATCTGCTGGGACCATAAAATACTGGAAATGGCTTCTTGGGGTCAGTAATATCAGCCAAAAGAATGAAATAGTAGCTGTGTCAGGAAACAACCTCACCTGACTTCTCTATTAGTTGTGTGAGAATATAAAGTGACCTGCCCTCTCTAACATGATCTTAGACCAATTATCATAGTGCATCTCTCTCAAAAGGCCAAGATATCTTAAACCAATGCCCATCGATAAAAGCTTTTCCCATAAACTCACCCTATTAATTAAATCAAATGTAGCTTTTAAATTGATGAGCCTGCAAAGATAAGTTTTTCCTTAAGCTTAGTATATTTATCAATAAAATAATGTGAAACAAAACAATGAGTAAGAGTTCTAAAACTCTTAAGAATTGTGCTATCCACATTCGATTGTCTCTTTGTGTCTCTTTAAATGAAAGAGTAGGGTTTCTGAAGAAAATTAAAACAAACCAATCAACAGCCAAAAAAAAAATCCTTGACACTTGGCTCATATCCAAAGCATAAAATGTGGACCTTTTTACACAGGTCATGTGTAAAAAATGAACTCATGGAATAAAGTGTTATTAAGCTAATACCTAAAGTGGTAGATAAAAAGGTCTAATATTGTTTTAGAAAAGAGAGATTATATATTGGTATATTTAAAATATGTAGTTTATTTTCAGAATCAACTTGGACACAGAAAAATTGTGGCACATAGAGAGAAGCTAAAACATGCATTTCTGTTGCTCCAAAAAGATGATACATATCTACTTTTATATGCTAATTTTAGAAAACCAATAGATGTAAAAATAAATAAAATAACTGATTTTTACCTATTTTTAGCTTTGAGATGTCCTTCAATACAATGTGTATGTATGACTGAAATCCTCATATTTATCTATACTAATTAGATCTAAAGATTCCTTGGAAAATTCTGATGCCTACCAAAAAATTGAACAATATTTCTGAAGGTTTCTGCCACTCAGAAGTTGCCTTCAGTTCCCAGAAGGGCATAATATAAATGAAGTTCATTTTACAAAGCTCTTAAGTAGACTGTTTCTTTAGATCTGAGATTCAGATAGTTCTACTTATTTTGAAGACTAATATAAAGTAACTCTGAATTTAATACAGACAAATATGTATCCCCTACCTTCCAAAAGTATTTTACATTGATGGCATAAAAATAAGAGGTTAGGGGAATATACAGTTTAGACTAAGGAAAAATTTCTCTAGTTAGAGGTTTCAGATTTTAAAATATATTTTGATACTTGTAACATTAGCATTTCTATAACACAATTTAAAGTCATTGGAAATATTAGCTTTCCATAAAAAATTTTGATGTCATTTCTAATAACCAAAGATCATGTTCTAGTTGATGAATAAAAGCTGAATATTCACCTTATCAACCAATCACACCCTCTCCTCTGTGCACCATTGAAAGCACTAGCATCTCATGCAACATACTCAGTTACCGACACCCATGTGGAAGAAAAAGTAGATTTGGATTAGACAAATGTGGATTTATGTTTTGGCTCCACTTCTGACAAGATGGGCAGCCTTGAATAAGCTCATAATAAATAGCAGTCACATTTTTATTAACTCAAAAATGTTTTATTCACTCAAAGTCAGCTCGTTGAGTTCAGGTACCTTTTGGGGGTAGCTAACTGTGAAATAGAACAGAGATTGTCTCTGCCCTCATGGAGCTTGTAGTCTAGCTAATCCTTCTTACGATATTTTGGTGATTAAATCTTCTGAAATTCCCTTGGCTTCTAGGATCATACATCCACTATTCAAGTTGTAAGCCATTGTCAGCTTTTAGTTTCCACAAAAACCACCCAGATTTAGGATAACGCACCAAAGACAGAAAACAGTTTGGCTTACGGAATGTTAAGAGAGATTATGTTTGACTTTTTGCTTCTTGAAGCATCATAGGAAGAGACAAGACAACATTTTCAGCTCAATTCAAAAAGATTTATGGAAAGGTCCCTTCTTATTTCTTGTTCCTCACTCCTTGGCCTCATTTCCAAGTTATTTAATAATTATTTCAAAATAGAAATATTTAGAATATTATGTTTCCCTCAAATTAGCTTTCATTTAGAAGCCGCTTTAGCTGATGTGTTTTTGAGTCCTTCAGCAGAATATTAGTGACTTTATTGGAATTATTATTAATAGGATACTAATTAATAGCAAGATAAAAGTTAGTAGCTATTAAGTGTCCCCTACCTGCCAGACACTGTGTCATCTCACTTAGTCTTGATAACCATCAGATGAAGTCAGTCTCATTTTTGTTCTCATTTACATTGAAGCAATTGACAGACACTAAAGGAGGTTAAGAAAATTACTAAAAATTGACCAGTTAGTAATTGAGAATTGAACCCAGGGCATTGATCTCTCTGTAACTCTCACTTTTTATTACTCTGCTTTCTTCAGTTCTCGATTCTGGACTATCTTCAGTTCTTGATTCTTCGTTTTCTCTTTATGTCTACTCTACTGCTAAGGAGAGTTAGTTTTTAAAATTTGTATCTATTTTTTAAATCAGTCACCTCTTTTGTATCATCACAGTCATCATCTTTATACAGATTTCCATTAGCTCACTACTTATTTCATTTTACTACTCTAGATTATGAATGTCTGTCTAACTTATCTTTACTTCAAATTGTCATTAATTATCCTAAAGCCCCACTTTACATAGGTCCCTTCTATCTGCTTTGACATATTTCTAACACCTTATCTGGCTTTTAGTGACCCTCTTGGTTTTACCCCAGCCTCAATGTGATCACTTATCTCCATAATGGGAAGGCTTTACCAAAATTGTTATGTTCACTTTATCCTGAGTATGTAGTTCTGCCTCTGAACCTTTCCTTACTCATTTCCTTTTTTGAGAAATGCCTTCTCCTATACTATTTCTGTATTCAAACCAAAAAATTCTTCAAAGTCCAGCTCAAGTATCTCTTTTCAACATTTTTCTTTAAAAAATCAGCCCTAATTCGTCATCACATTTTTCTCAAAATTTATGTAATATTATCCTCCCTTTTGGCAGTTTATGTACATGCTATTATATTAGGAGCATAATTGTTTCTTATTCATTTATATGCTAAATATTTGTTAGATACTAACATCAAAGACCCTGTGTTCAATTTTGTAAGATATTCTGGGATGATTCAGATAATCCTCAAATAATTTTTTGTCCAGTAGGGAAGTATAAACTGGGTTATACTTAGTCAAAAAAAATATATTAGAAAAATACCATATTTCCCTATAGCTAACAAACCAATTGTTGTAAGATACATCATTGCTTTATATCAGATTTGGATTGTGCCAAATTTACCTTATGGTCAGAAGCATCCTCGTTTCAGAATAGGTAGTGGAATATAATGCTTAGGACATAGTTTCCAGAGCCAAATCTTTTGGCTTCAAATACTGGGTACACCACTGCCTAGGAGTAAGAACTCTGGAAAGACATTTAACTTTTCAGTACTTTGTCCTTCTTCGAAATGTGTGTAATAATAGAGCTTACCACCACTGAAGATTGTTGGGAAAATGAAATGAGTTAATATATGTGAATCTTTTAGAAAGTATCTGGCATATACTAAGGGCTATATATGAGTCATCATTGTTTTAATTATGACTGATATTAAATTGTAAAATATGAAAATAAATACACAGCTTACAATTAATGACATTCAGTTCAGGAATAATCCTATGAAAGGAACAGTAAGTGCAAGAGTCTATATCTAGCTAGGTGCAGGTATAGAGATTTAAAATAGACCTTGATGGCTAGGTAGACTATTAACTTGTGTTGTGTTAAAAAGCCCAGAGACATGACAGCACGAAGTGTGTAGAAGTAATTTGACATTCATGCCTTTTTCCCCTGGGAACATGTGTAATCTCTTTTAGAACAAAATCCTTGCTCTAGACTTCTTTTTCAGATTCTAAGTATTCCTTGAAAGTATTAAGCCCAAACATCAATGAAGTTTTAATGAAACGAATTAGACATCATGCTGAAAATTACTGGAAATGTGCACATTAGTAATTATCTCTACACAAATCATCAGATTTTCATCTGGAAAGCAATTAGCATTGTTAACAATGATTTTCACTGTACCCATTTTATAAAATGGAAAAAAATGTTTACAATTCTACACATACAAAGAATTTTTTCAAAAAAAAGTAGTCTTTTAACATGGGACTCCAAATAAACTAAATAATTAATGGTGAAAGTTCAGGCCCTAAGGCAAAGATATTTTATTGGCCAAAATATATTACAGAAGAGGTTGAATTAGAAATTTTATTGTTCTTGCACCAGTGATATTTCAATGCAATTTACCAGAAATATAAGTAATGAAAGTAAATGTGGATACCCATATACTGTTATGTGAATATTTTAACTTTATTTCCTGCTTTTTACTCATTAGAAATTACCCATCATTATTAGGGATCAATGAATAATTTTAATTATTCAGAACCATATCCTTTGCTAAAAATTTTTAACTTGACTTCTTTTTCTTAGAGAGCCAAAATTCAAATTAAGTAAAAACATATAATTCCTTTTATTTAAATTTCATATTAACTGTAGCTAAGAACAAATGTATTAAATAGAAATGATTTCTCTTTTCCTAGATCTTTTCAGCAAAGGGTCTCCACGTGTATGAACAAAGAATAATCTGCACATTAGAAAACTGAAATAGTCCCCTTCCTGTCAGTTTCCTTAGAGAAACATCATTTCAGTTATTACCTTAGTATTGAACACTTTAGACATGCTGAGTTCTCAGAAAACTTAGTGGTAACACAATAAAAATGAATTGAAGCTCACTAACCACTTCCTATAATTATTCCCAGTATGTAAGAAGAGGTATACTGAATAATGCCATTTCCTTACATGCTGCTGCCAATCAAATAATTTTCAGAAGACAGGATTATCTTTATAAAATTATAATAATAAACATTTTTTTGTACAAGTGTACAACTGAAACAGGCTTTGTTATAAATGTTGTTGATGATTCATTTCAGCCAAAGATACTTGAAATTCTTCTCCCAGATTTGACAAAATTTTAGAGATCTCAAACCCTTCGTACTCTATTTCCCTGTAGTCTGTGATATGCAGGGTATACCCTAAGAAGATGGAATACTAGGTTTTCGGCACTGTAGGTAGCAGAATATGTCCATCAGGGTGACCACTGGCTCTGTTAACCAAAGTTTATATATACTATAGATTTTCATCATGATGATCTATATTGCCATTTTAGCTTTGGAAAATAAATGCTTGATTTGAGTTATTTACAATGCACAGAAAATGACCCATAATAATTTTTATTCCTGATGATTAAAGATGAAGATTACTGAATATTACCCTTCTCTGAAGAGATTGCGTCTAAAGGAGAATATCAGTAGTTTCCCAAAATAGGTGTCTGGAGTTGCTCTGTTAGATCTGTACTTTGTTACTTTGGTCAATGGATTTTGATTCTTTAGTCATAAATCAAGCGGAAGTGCGCTTTGGCTACTTCAAACATTTCTTTGCCAGATTGACACGGCCTCGCAAATGCTACTTATAAAAAAATAGAGAAAATAATCTCAATTAGACAAATTCTGCATATTAATTTTCAGCAACCACATTCAGATTTACGGTGCATATTCTGGTAACTTTAAATTTGCAAAATTTCCTTCTCCTGCAATAAATTTTAATCAGATACTTTGTGCCCAGTTGTACTCTTGTCTGAAACCTTCCAAAGTGCTGTTGTTGCCAAGGGAACCATTTCCTTGTTATCTGTGTATTCAGCGCTGTCTCACTGTCTGGCTCACTTTCCCACTTCTCTCTTTCACTCTTTTCAGGATTCAGCTGAAAGCTTATTGTCATTGCATTAGTTAAAACACATTGCTCTCGTCTTCATTTAAAAGATGCAGGATGCAAATTTCAACAGTGGCTTCCTCACCGTATTACATTTTTATTTCATGGAAAAAAAAGAAAAAAGAAAGAAACCAAAAAACCCCACAACTTTTGTTTCATGCTTTACATTAGATAAGCTGAAATGTGTATGAAGTCTTCTTTCTGATCTCTCATCTAGATGAGCACTGTGGAAGTCTGGAACAAGTGCTCTTTGAGTACTTTTTAGCTCTGTTTCTTTACATATGTTATGCAAAGAGAAAAAGATGGGAAAGAAGGCATAAACATGACAGAGAACTTTAAAATGGTAAGCTGGGTTAGGGTTAAACATTTTCTGAAAACCTCCTTCCTCCTTACCTTCTCCCATACTTTTCTACTCCCTAATGTCTTCCATTGACAGAATACTTCATTTTCAGCCCCTTTGCAAAATGCACTTGTGTACATTTTAATTAAGGAAAAAATTTGTCAGCAGTCTTTTCATGGCAGGATTGATTTTCTTCTAACAAACTATATAGGATTCACACATTGAGTAACAAACACCACAAGTAGAATTTTGCAAACATGGATAAACTCCCCAGGACGTGAATGTTGCCTATTGAAAATAAAGGCAAAATAAGCATTTGATTATGATTAAATGAAAAGAAAAGAAAATACAGGAAAATCTAATAGTTATAGACTCCTGATATATACATACAATAAACATCTGCTATTTGTCTAGTTATATTATCCGTACATTATATAAGCACAGGATTGTTTTAAGTAATAAATTAGACATTTTCTTAAGAAAAATACTATATAAATTACAAAAGTCACACCAATGGTTTGTTTTTCTTCATACGCACATACAAAGAAGTAAAAATGTGGTTCACTGAGACACAGAGGTATGATTCACTCTGGGTAGCCAAATTTACCAGATGGCTTGTGATTGCTCTTTCTTCTAGAAATTTTAGTTTCAGTCCTATAGAATTGTTCTTTTGAAATGTTACTGTTTTAACAATGATGGATTAACTCTGTACCAGTTATCCTAGTGAAAACAAATGCGAATAATGGACAAAATACTAATTTTGTGTATTTTGATGCTTTTGAGCATCTACTGGGGCTGGGAAGGGGTCTGTGGGAAAAGGAGAATTGGAGTTCTGGGCCTCCCAAGGAGGAGATGACCCTGGTGAATACCTCAGACTTACATTTCAGACTTGTGATTTTCTAGGTTCCCACACCTCAGAGTAAGGTTCCAAAAATTTTCTAGCCATCACAAAGATAAAAGCTCAGATTTGAATTCAGAGGCAAAAATAAATAAATACATAAATCTCTGAAGGAAGGTTACGGCGTGACTCAAATTATCTATGAATTTTAGGAAAACTTCCACACAATGCCTGACATTCAATAATAAAAAAATTAACCTTACAGAAAGCAAAAACTGAATAAAAATTAAAAATAAGGAAAAATATACAGATACAGGCTTTTTCAGATATTGGCTTTTTTTTTGAGAAATTTGTTTAAAAAATTAAATGAAAATATGAAGACTTTCAGCAGACAAATAGAAGTTAAATATAAAAATAGGCCAGGCTCAGTAGCTCACAGCTATAATCCTAGCACTCTGGGAGGCTGAGGTTGAGGATCTCTTGAGCTTAGGAAATCAAGACCAGCCTAAGCAAGAGTGAAACCCTGTGTCTATTAAAAATAGAAAAATTAGCTGGGCATCATGGTGGGCACCTGTGGTCCCAGCCTCATGGGAAACTGAGGCAGGAGGGTTGCTTGAGCCCAGGAGTCTGAGGTTGCAGTGAACTATGATGACGCCATGGCACTCTAGCCTGGACAACAGAGCGAGACTGTGTCTCAAAAACAAAAAAACCAAAAAGAATCAAATGAAAATTTAGAACTAAAATCTATGATATGATGCAATTCAATATGCAGAAAAAATGAGTTTAAATCAGATTAAATCCAGTTGAAGAGAGAATTACTAACCTGGAAAATAGATCTGAAGAGATTGTCCTGACTGAAGCAAAGTTAAAAAAAAAAAAAAAAAAGAATGGACATGTAGGAAAGAATTTAAGAGACATCTGAGACATAAAATTTCTATCATTTACACAATTGGAGACTGAAGAAGATACAGAAAGAATTATACTGAAGCAATATATGAAAAGATAATTGCTTGGAATTTTTACAAAATAATAAAAAACATCAAGTCAACAATTCAAAAAGTGCTACAAATCTAAGCAAAATAAATAAAAGAAAAATCATACCACGATAGAAAATAAAACTGCTGAAAAGCAAAGAAATGAGAAAACCTTAAAAGCAGTAGGAATTGAAAGTAAAATACACACACACATGCGCAGACACACTTATCTACTGTCATGGAAGCTATAATAAAACTGACAGCTAGTCTTTCAATAAAAAATAGGAAGCCAAAGGAAAATACATCTTTTAAGTACTGAAAGAAAATAACTGCCAAACTAGAATTCTAAACCCAGCAAAATTCCTACTCGAAATTACAGCAAAATAAACAAAACCACACAACAACAGAATAGATAATTAAAACACATAACAAGAAGGGTATGTGATAATTAAAACACATAACAAGAAGGGTATTAAAACACATAACAAGTAGGGTAAAGATATTTTATTTTTATTTTATTTTTTATTTCAGCATGCTACAGGGGTACAAATGTTTAAGTTACATATATTGCCTTTGCCCTACCTGAGTCAGAGCTTTATGTGTGTCCACCCCCAGACAGTGTGTACTGTATCCATTAGTTGTGAATTGTCCATCTCCTGCTCCTCCTTCCCACCTGCTGGACACCGGATGAATATTATTGTTATATGCGTACTTAAGTATTGATCAGTTAAAAACAATTTGATGGTGAGTGCATGCGGTGCTTGTTTTTCCATTCTTGCAATACTTCACTTAGTAGAAAGGGCTCCAGCTCTATTCAGTACAATACAAGAGGTGCTAGATCACCATTGTTTTTTGTGGCTAAGTAGAACTCCGTGGTATACACATACCACATTTTATTAATCCACTCAGGTATTGAAGGACACTGGGGTCATTTCCGCATCTTTGCAATTGTGAATTATGCTGCTATAAACATTCTAGTGCAAAAGTCTTTTTTATAGAATGTCTTTTGTTCCTTTGGGTAGATACCCAGTAATGGGATTGCTGGATCAAACAATAGTTCTACTTGCAGCTCTTTGAGGTATCTCCATATTAATTTCCACAAAGGTTGTACTAGTTTTCAGTCCCACCAGCAAATATGAGTCTTCCTATCTGTCTGTATCCACGCCAACATTTATTGTTTTGGGACTTTTTGATAAAGGCCATTCTCACTGGAGATAAATGGTATCTCACTGTGGTTTTGATTTGCATTTCCCTGATGATTAGAGATGTAGAGCATTTTTTCATATGTTTCTCAGACATTAGTCTATCTTCTTTTGAAAAGTTTTTGTTCATGTCCTTTGCCCACTTTTTGATAGGGTTGTTTGATTTTTTCTTGTTGATTTTCCTGAGCTCTATATAGATTCTAGTTATCAGCCCTTTATTGGACGCATAGCAAGCAAATATTTTCTCCCATTCTGTAGGTTGTCTGTTTGCTCTCATGATAGCTTCCTTAATTAAGCTAGAGTATTGCTAGAGATAATGCAAGGTTATTGTAAGATTATTGGCAATGGTAAATATGCTAATTTGTATTAGTTATTAATAAATCAAAAATGCATGTTTTAATCTCTAGGGTAACTACTAAAAACAATGAAAGGATATGTAGTAACTATCTGATACAAAAGAACATAAAGTAATAAAGATGTATAATTAATCAAAAAGAAGGCAAAAGATGATAAAAGGGACAGAAAAAGTATGACAAATAGCATATAATGAGACAATTTATTTAAGCCCATATAGTTCAGTGATTTAGTGGATTAAAGATTTCAAATAAATGACAAAGATTGCCAGGACAGATAAAAACAAAACAAAGAAAAACTTTTTACAAGAGGCACACTTGAAATAAAATAGTTGAAAGTAAAAATTTTCAAAAAGCTATACATGCAACCCCCTAAAAAAGAAAGCTAGTATACCCACATAAATATCAAACAAATGAAGACATCAATGGCAAGAAGCATGACAAGTTAAAAAAATATTTCATGATGATAAAAGAGTTGTTCTAGAAAGAAGATATACCAGTTCTTAACTTGTATGCATAAATAAAATACCTTTAATATTTAAATAGGGATAAAGATAGAACTAAAAGGCGAGTGCACAATAAAAATAGAGAATTTTAGCACAGTAACTAAGAAAAAAGGAAAACAAAAAATAACTAACGAAAATATGCGTATTATGTGCACCAAATTTGGGTTTTTTAAATTCAAAGTTCAATAAGCATTTATCAAGCACCTTCTATGCTCTGGGCAATATTTTAAGACTTGCATCTAGTAATGCAATGATCAATAGCATAGGTAACCACCTTGATTACATTAGGCTTATATTCTAGTGGGGAGAGATGAGTAAACAATTGAATGAATGAAATAATTTCAGATGAGTGCTATGAGGAAATTAAAACACAGTGATGTAATAGCAAGTGGGTGAGTATGTGGTGGTAGCATACCCTAACATGGGAAATTCAAGGCAGAATTCTCTGAGGAGATAACATGTGAGCAGAGCTTTCTCCTTGGAGAGAGCCAGACACCTTTAAACAGGATATACTAACAACTATAGTAAATATTCAATAAACACATCTTACAAATATGACTAAATCATATTGGAGATGTTCCTTTAAGGTAGCTGTCATGCCATCTTAGCTCTGACCTTTAACCCTGCTAATATCACAAACCTAGGACCAACAACTGGTGGGTTATCATTGCTGCTGTTGTTGCTGTTTTGTTTGTCGTCAGGACAAAAGAGGATGCACAGACACTCTGTAGGGCTATTGAAGTACAGTTGCCCTCTCATCTTCTTCACATGAGCTACTGGAATGTGTTATGCCCCTAGAGCTATAAAGTCTTATGCTTGTCGGGTACAATAGACAATTAGTTTCTATCTCTGTGTGAGATGAGCACAGTTGGAGGTACCATGGAAAGGGGATTGGGTAACCATATTCTTTCTGCTTTGATACATCTTCACCGCTTTTAGTTCTCTTATTATTCACTGCTGAATAAGCCAGGGAACCTTCACTGCCTCTAATTGCAGCTTTTCTTTAGTTGCTTTCTGTATAATCTGGAGGTTGGGGAAGGATAAGCTATAGACATTCCTGCCCTGTGGTTCTCCCTCCTTTTTCTGAAATTTATGTAAGAGGAAGTCCTAGTTCAGATAAAGTCAACTAATACTTACAGAGCTCAATACTTTTATTTTGGGGATGAGGGTAGAAACATCCAGAACATACCCAAGGAGTAAGTCAAAACTTCAATCAATAGTTTTAACAGCGATTGTCTTCAGGTGGTGGGACAGTGTATGATTTTTATTTTCAATCTTTTAGCTTCTTGTCACTATTTTCTACATTTTAAAAATAAGGAACATACAGTGTTTTCATAATAGAAAAAAACATTAAAAATTGGAAATGAGGAAGTTATCTAGGGAAGAATTCTTAAGTTTCTAAAAGAGAGAAGATAACAAGTAAAAACATAAATGGAAACAAACATCAAAAGGTTGCTGTTGTTGGCTGTCATGAACTCAATTCCTGTTACTGGTGGTTAGTTTGGCTACTTTCCTAGGGACCTCAAGGTAAACAGGCTTCTGATGTAAACAAAATGAAGCAGTGTTATTACTCAGACCCTGTTGTTTTTTCTCTGTTTTGTTTACCCTCAACAGGCAGCTCTTAGTTGAGAAGCCTGGCTTTTCATAAGCTTTACCAGTGAATCTATATACTTTTGAGTCTTTTGTATCTAAGATCACCTGTAATTTTCAAGTAGGATTCATATTATCATATTTGTGAATATATTAGAAAGATATAGTACAATAGGAAGAAAAGCATATTAAAAATTTCTGCTTCTGTTTAGCTTTCAAAGGTTTTATTTTAATCTCATCTGTTAAGACAAAATGTATGCAGTATGTTCCCTTTGCCATTATTGGTGTCATTTCCAACCAATACAGAGTAATGAATTTTTTTTCTAGAGAATAATAGAATCATTTGAGATTTTAAGAAATTTTGACTTTTTTTTCTGGGGTATTACATTCTCCTTATAGGAATTTTTATATGAAAGTATAGAGCTAACAAAACGAAACAAACAAAAAATGCAAATTATAAAGTTAAAGAAACCAAATATTAGTAAACCCTCTATTTTGATTTTGCAAAATTGGAATTTCATTGCTGTTATCACCTAGAATCCTATTAGTTACCTTTGTCCTATTGACTTTCTTAGGATAAATAAGTTCTTGTCAGTGGTGTCACTACAATCTGCTTTAGAAAAGATAAAAAAGATATTTTGGTCTTTAAGAGCACACTATGCCTTTAAAATCAGATGTTGAAAAGCTAAGGAAAAAGCAATTGGCGGAGACAGGCATAATTATAAGTAAATACATTGTAGGGTTTTATCATGAATGTTGTTTACCTGTGCTCAGTGGGATAAACCTATTCTCATAGTCTATGCTTATTTTGGAGCAGGAGCAGACCTCTGAGAGTGGCCAGATAGATCTCTGTGCTGCTGGAGCCATTTTAAAAATTTTATTTTATTGTGGTAAGAACACTTACATGAGATTTACCCTCTTATTGAATTTTTAAGCATACAATACATTATGGTTGACTCTTGGTACAATGTATTATAGCAGATCTCTGTAGCTTATTCATTTTGCATGACTGATAACTCATTGATTAGTAGCTTCCCATTTCCTCCTCTCCTCAGCCCCTGGCAACTACTATTCTAATCTTTAACTCTGTGAATTTGACTATTTAAGATATCTCATGTAAGTGGAATCATGCAGCATTTGTCTTTCTGTAACAGGCTTATTTTGCTTAGCATAATATCCTCTAGATTTATCCATGTTGTCACATATTGCAGAATTCCTTTCCTCTTGGGACAAAATAATATTCCATTGTATGTACATGCCACATCCATTGGTAAAGAGTTACTGTTTTCTTTTGAGGATGTCCTTTTACTCCTATTTTTCATGTTTCTGGAGTTCTTTCATTGATTCTTTCTCATCTGGCCTCTCGGCTTGGACCTGGGAGTGCTAGGCCTGGCTTACAGGCTCAGGGTCCCCAAAGATTGATCCCTGAGCATGCCAGGGAGAGGAGTGCTGGCCTTGAGTTGTCTATGCTGTGTTCTAGCAGATATGGTGTACCTTGCAGGTTACCTCTGACCTGCTGCTGGCTGAATGGATAAAAAAATACAAGCCAAGTATCTGATGTCTCCAAAAATCACATCTAATTCACAAGGACTCATTCAGACTCAAGGTGAAGGGATAGGAAACAATATTCCATGCAGCTGGAAACGGAAACAAAGCTGAGTAGCCATTCTCATATCAGATAACATAGATTTCAAATCAGCAAAAGTAAAGAAAGACAAAGATGGTCATTATATAATGGTGAAGGGAACAATTCAACAAGAAGACATAACAATTCCAAATATTTACACACCTAGCATAGGTAAGCCCAGACTCATAATGCAAATCCTACTTGATCTAACCGAAAGAATAAACAACAGCATCACAATAGCTGGGGACTTTCAACATCCCTCTGACAGAACTGGACAGAACCTCCAAACAGAAAACAAATAAAGAAACAATGGACTTAAACAAAACTCTAGAACAAATGGGGCTAACAGACATTTACAGAATATTCTACCCCCAAACCACTGAATATACATTCTTCTCATCAGCTCATGGGACATTCTCTAAGGTTGACCACATTCTAGGCCACAAAACATGTCTCAACAAATTTTAAAAAATAGAAATTATACTATGCGTCTTCTCAGACCACATTGGAATAAAATTTGAAATCAACTCTGAAAGAAACACTCATCTCTACACAAAGTAATGGAAACTAAACCATCTACTGCTGAATGATAGGTCAAGTAAAAAATTAAGATGTAAATCAAACAATTCTTTGAACTCAGTGGTAAAGGGGACACAAGTTATCAAAATCTGTGGGATACAGCTAAAGCATTCCTGAAAGGAAAATTCATAACCATAAATGCCTACACCCAAAAGACAGAAAGACCACAAATCAACAATCTAATGAATTATCTCAAAGAAGTGGAAAAGCATGAACAAACCAATCACAAACCCAGCGGGAGGGGGGGCAACAATCAACTAAGGTCAGAGCAGAACTAAATGAAATCAATAACGAAAGAATGATATGTAAGATTAATGAAACAAAAAGTTGTTTCTTTGAAAAGATAAACAAAATTGACAGGCCTCTCACTAGATTAAACATAAACAGAAAAGAATAAGCTCAATCAGAAATGAAAAAAGAGATATCATAACTTATACCATGGAAATATAAAATATCACCTCCGAATAATATAAAAATGTCTATTCACATAAACTTGAAAATGTTGAGGAAATGGACACATTTTTGGAAGCACACAAACTACCTAGGTTCAATCAGGAAGAAATAGAATTCCTGAACAGACCAGTTGTGAGCAAGGAAATTGAAGCAGCAATAAAAAATCTCCGAAGAAAAAAAAATGTCCTGGACCAGACAGTTTCACAGCTAAATTTTACCAGATCTACTAGAAGAACTGATACCTATCCTGCAGAAATTATTCCATAACATAGAGAAGGAAGGAATCCTCCCCAAGTCATTCTATGAAGCCAATACCATCTTGATACCAAAGCCAGGAAAAAAAACAACAAAAAACTACTGACAAATATTCCTTATGAATATAAATGCAAAAATTCTCAATAAAATCCTAGCAAACTGAATTCAGCTGCACATCAAAAAAATAATGCACCATGATCAAGTGGGCTTCATCTCAGAAATGCAAGGACAGTTCAACATACACAAATCTGTAAATGTAACTCACCACATAAATGGAAACAAAAACAAAGACCATATGACCCTCTCAATAGATGAAGAAAAAGCCTTTGACAAAATTCAGTACCCTTTTATGATAAGAACCCTTAACAAAATAAGCATAGATGGAGCAAACCTCAATATTATGAAAGCCAAATATGACAAACCCACAGCCAACCTCTTGGGGAAAAATTGAGAGAGCATTGTTGCAACACAATTCACAGTTGCAAAGATGTGGAATCTACCAAAGTGCCCATCAATTCATAAGTGGATTAACAAAATGTGGTGTGTATATATATATATATATATATGCCATGAAGTGCTACTCAGCCATGAAAAAGTATGAATTATACCTTTGCAAAAATTTGGATGGAACTGGATATCATTATCCTAAGAGAAGTATCTAAAGAATGGAAAAACAAATTCCAAATGTACTGGCTATTAAATTGGAACTAACTGATGAACACATGTGTGCACAGAGGTAAGTGAAACTCAGTGGATATCAAGCAGGGGGGACGGTGAAGGAGGGGATGGCAAAAACCTACTTAATGGGTACAATGAACAGTATCAAGGAGATGACCACACTTATAACCCTGACTCAAGCATAACAAAAGCCATCCATGCAACCAAAAATAATTGTATGCCTGTAATATTTTAAAATAATAATAAAAAAATGAGTTTGGAGATGTTTCCTCCTCTTCAATTTTTTTGGAAGAGCGTGAAAAGGTTTGGCATTAATTTTTAAAATGTTTGGTAGAATTCAGCAGTGAATCCATTAGGTCCTAGACTTTTGTTTTGGGGAGCTTTCTATTGCTGATGCAATTTTCACACTAGTTATAGGTGTGTCAAAAATTTTTATTTTTTTCATGATTTAGTCTTGGAAGATTGTATGTTTCTAGGATTTCTGCATTTCTTCTAGGTTATCCAGTTTGTTGGTGTATAATTGCTCATAGTAGTTTCTTGTGATTCTTTTTATTTCTGCAGCATTAGAATAATGACCTTTCATTGCTGATTTTATTTGAGTCTTCTCTCTTTCTTCTTTAGTCTAGCTAAGGGTTGGTGAATTATGTTTGTCTCTCCAAAAAGCCAACTCTTATTTTCATTGAGTTTTTCTGTTGTGTTTCTATTTTCTATTTCATTTATTTTTGTTCTAAACTTTGTTATTTATTTTCTTTCTGCTTACTTTGGGACTAGTTTGTTCTTCCATTTCTAGTTCTTTAAGATGTAATGTTAAGTTGTGTATGTGCATGATTGTGTATTTTTTTAAACATAGGTGTGTATCATGAATTTTCCTCTTAGTATTGCTTTTACTAGATTCCATAAGTTTTGGCATGTTATGTTTTTGTTTTTCTTAAGGTATTTTCTAATTTCCTTTTTTATTTCTTCTTTGACTCAATTGTAATTCAAGTATGTGTTGTTTACTTTCACATATGTGTGAATTTTCCAGTTTTCCCTTTGCTACTGACTTCTAGTGTTATTCCACTGGAGTCATAAAAGATAATTGATATAATTTCAATCTTTTTAAATTTGTCAGTATTGTTTTGTGATCTAACATGTTATCTTTCCTGAAGAAAGATTTGTGTCAACTTGAGAATAATGTATATTATGCTGTTCTTGGGTGGAATGTTCTCTCTATATATGTATCTGATAGTTCTATTTGGTCTATAATATTATTCAAGTTCCCTGTTTCCTTATTGCCTGTCTATCTGGATGTTCTGTCCATTATTGAGAGTGAGAAATTAAAGTCTTCTACTATTATTATATTGCTGTCTATTTCTCTCCTCAGTTCTGTCAATGTTTGCTTTATATGTTTAGATGCTCTGATGTCAGGTGCATATATATTTATAATTATTATATCTTTCTGATATATTAAGCTTTTTATCGATATAAAATATCCTTCTTTGTCTTTTATGACAGCTGTTAACTTAAAGTCTATTTTGTCTAAGAAAACCAGCCCTGCTCTCTTTAGTTACCATTTGCACAGAATGTCTTTGTCTGTTTTTTTATTTCCAGCCTACATGTATTCTTATATCTAAAGAGAGTTTCCTGTAGACAATATATGGTTTGGTCTTGTTTTTTTAATCCATTCTGTCATTGTATGTTCTATATTTTCTTGACTGGGCAGTTTAATTCACCTGCATTTAAAGTCAACATTGACAAGGTGGGATTTACTATTGCCACTGTTAGTTTTTTCTATTGGCCATATATTTCTTTTCTCTGTCTTTTCTTCTCTTGTCTTTCTTTGTGTTTTATTGATTTTTTTGGTATCAATATACTTTTATTCCTTTATCCTTTTTTTATGCATGACTTATATATGTTTTTTGTATGTGTAGTTACCTTGGGGTTTACACAAAACACCTTATGGTTATGAGTCTGTTTTAAGCTAATAACAAATTAAGTTCAATCACAAACAAAAACTCTATACTTTAATATCTCTCCTCTCACACATGCTTTATTTTATTATCATATTCTACATCAATTTATTTTGTATATATTTTAACATATTTTCAGTTATAGTTATTTTCGATAATTTTGTCTTTAAACTTTTTTCCTAAAATTAAAGGTCATTTATATGCCATCATTGCAGTAACACAATATTCTGTTTTTGTCTGCATACTTACTCTTATCAAACAGTTTTATATTTTTATGTTAATGTGTTGCTGCTTTTTCCTTTTGGTTTAGCTTAAAGAAATCTGTTTAGCATTTGTTATATGACAGGTCTAGTGGTGGTGATAAACTCCCTCAGCTTTTGTTTGTCTGGAGAAGTCTTCATGTCTCTTTCATTTATGAAGGAAAGTTTGGCCAAGTATAATATTTTTGGATGGTAGTTTTCTCTTTCAGTATTTTCAATATATTATCCTAATTCCTTCTGAACTACAAAGTTTTTGCTCAAAAATTTGTTGATAATCTTATGAGGTTCCTTTACAGGTGACAAGTTACATTTTTCTTGCTGTTTTCAAAATTCTCTCTGCTTTTAACTTTTGATAATTTGATTATAATGTGTCTTGATGTGACTTTCTTTAGGTTTATCTTATATGGTATCCTTTGAACTTCCTAGATACAGATGTCAATTTTCTTCCCTAGATTTGGAAAGTTTTCAGCTATTACTTCTCTGAGTAAGCTTTCTGGTCTTTTCTCTCTCTTTTCCCCATCTGGGAGTTCCATTGTGTGTTTGTTGGGCTGCTTGATGGGTCCCATAAGTCCATCAGCTTTTTCCACTCTGTTTTATTCTTTTTTGTTTTGACTAAATTTTTTCCAGTGACCTATCTTCAAGGTCACTGATCCTTCTTTTGTTTTATCAAGTCAACTGTCAAACTCCTCTAGTGAATTTTTCAGTTCAGTTATTATGTTCTTCAGTCCCCTGATTTTTGTTTGGTGCTTTTTATATGTCTACCTCTTTGTTGAAATTCTCACTTGTTCATGTATTGTTCTCATCACCTTGATTGGGCATCTTTATGAGAATTATTTTCAATTTTATGTCAGGTAAATCATATCATTTTGTTAGTGTTGGTTTCTGGAAATTTATCTTTTTACTTTATTTGGAATATTTTTGCCTGATGCTTCATTTTTCTTGACATTTTGTGTTGTCTGAATTATACAAAGCAGTATAATTCACGGACTGGCCATGTACAGAAAATGATCCCCTACTAGATAGAGATTCTGGGCACCTTACCAACTCTTTCTCTCCCTCAGGGAGAAGCAGGCTGCTGTGATTTTTGCCTGCTCACTCTGTGCTGAGCTGGCCGATGCAGGTGAGGGGAGGGCCATGGTGTCTACCAACCACAGTTGCCATCTCTATTCTCACCCATATGCCTAGACCATGCTGTACTTATCAGAGCTTCCAGACATGCTAGAGCTTCAAGATTGGTGAGACAGATTTGTGTCTTTTGAGAAGACCCAGAGAAGTTGAGACAATGAACACATGGATCAATTCTTTTCCTCTACAGGGGGAAGCTGAGAGCCGGAATGTTTTATTTGCTCACTCTGTGCTGAGCAGGAGGCAGAATCAATTGCATCTACTGGATCAATCCACCTCTTCTGTTCTGTCCTGGGCAGCTAGACTATGTCAGACATGTCGAAGACTGGCAAGACAGAAGCCAGTTCTCTGTGGAGTTCCCTGGGAAAAGTTGAGGTGCTGGACACATGAACCAACCTTTTCTCTCCCCTGAATGAATCCCAGAACAAGGGGATCTCTTCCTTATCATATGGCTCAGTGGTAAGAGCAGGGTCTCTAGCAAGTGGGTATCCTAAATTTCCCTATTAGCGTTGGTGAGTCTGGTTTCATATATCATCAGGGCACAGGAGCCTTTCAATTAGTTTCTGATTTCTCACAAAGGGAATTTGTCCATAAATTGTTGGTGAATTGATGCGTTTGTTGGGGGAAAGTTCGTCAAGGGCTTCTTACTATAACATCTGCTGATGTCACTTTTTGCTGGAGCCATTTTTAATGCAAGTAGACCCGAGTGAAATTTATTTTCTAGCATTTATTATTTAAATCAAAGATACAAGTTGACTTTTGGAAATGTTATTGATGTAGCTCTCCAGCAGAAAAAGTTTGAAGGTTTTAAGCATATGAATCAGCACCATCAACTTGTTTACATTTAGTGATAAAAGTGAAGAAAGTGGAAAATGGAAGATGAAAGGAGAAATGGAGTACATTTATTTGTAAACTATTATTTTATACTAAGAACTTAAATTAATTCTCAACTGTGCTGTCTGGAGTTGAAACAAGGACCTTTTACTAGCATAAAGATTATGTGATTTTAGGGATGACACTCAGTAACAATGGAACGGTAGACAAGATTGTGAGAGAATATAGTTAAAATAGAAAGAGCTGTGACTTGGCAGTAACCACATTTAGATATAAAGCTTCACATCTGAATATCAGTCTCCTTCTATTCTCATTGCTGGCCTAAGTCATCTCGAACAGTTAACAAGGTTTTAAAGTTTATTTTTTACAAAGCACTTAATATGGTATCTGACATGAGGTAGACACTTACCAAATCACAGCAAGTATTGTTATCCACACGTGTACTGGGCTCAGTGTTTGGGTACTGCATTATACATACTTAGCGCAATTTAACCAAGATAAATAGAATCATCTTTTCAGAGCCATTGATATATCAGGTTTCTACTTGAAGAAACTCTGTGCTCTACTTGCTTCTTCCTCTGGAAATATAATAGCCTTTCTCCTTTGTTCAATCTTTTATTTCTACAAATCTATTTTCCTTTTACCTTTCTTTTCTTTCTTTTTTCATTTTTACTTTTGTTACCATCTTAGAAAGCTAACCTCTAGTGCCTTAGCTAAGAGTAGTAGGATCTGTATGAAAAAAAAATTATTTGTAAATGGGCATTTTCAATTTATTGTTGAAAACATCACTCAGATCCTTAGGTAGTTCCTTCATAATGTTTGTTTGGGGTAAGAGAGCAGAAATAATTCAGTTTGAAAGCAAGGTAACTGTTCCCTGATCTATAAGTAAATAAATTATTCTGAAATTTCTTCTTTCTTTACTCTATGGCATTCTGTCTACTGCTTTGGATCTTTCTAGCACTTTGTTGCCTTCAGATGTGTGGATTGGAGCTTCTTTCACCCCTGAATTCTTCGACCCTTCTTTTACTAGGTAAAAACTAAAATGTATCTGTCAAAATTTGTTAGTTGTATTCTAATGGCATCTAGACAGAAGTGGGTCTGAACTTTAAAAAGTGAATGCTAGAACTCAAATAGTGACGTCAGAGAAGGTGCCCAGCAGCCAAGCAAAAACTCATTTCAAGCGAAGGAAAAAATTCTAAAAGAGAAAATTTAAAGCATATTTTTCAATATTTATTTTGACCTTGAAAATTATTTTAATCTATTCTTGACAAAGCCTTTGTCTTTAAGAGAAAATAACGAGCCTGACTTGTACGAACATAATAATTACAACTTTTACTTATGATTTCAAAGACGATTGAGGGTTCTGCCAAGTTTCCTATCAGAAAGTATCATGACTCATTACCTGGCTTTTCACAAGGAGGGTATGTTATGAAGTAAAGAAAAGAAAGTGTCATTACAGGAACCTGACCCAAAGAAGTAGGATCAACTTAAAAGCTGTACCTGTTAACAATATAATTAAAGATTTATTTTTCTATAAAGCTAGGCTGGGCTGATCTGGTTTTCTGACATGGCCGCCTGGCTTACACAAGGTTTTCATCAAATTTATGCTTAACGTATTCTCTTTTCTACAATTATTCACATTATTGTGTATTCATTTACCCAGAGCCAAGTGTTAGACTCATGTGAAGCCTTAAAGATTTCCTCTGTATTATCTCTCCTAGTCTTTTCCTTTTCCTGTAACTTCGTTTTCATCAGGTAGGAAAGAGGCAGGGCTTGGGCACGTGGTTGGTGGAACCACGGCTCACTTAGCATGCCAGTGTAGAAAGCTTCTAGATGTCCCAGATAAGCATGGCAGGTCAGTGCACATTTTCCCATTGGGGTAACTTTTGGCCAATTCTGCAGCACTTCACTGGCATCATATTAAACCCATAGAAGGTTGACACGCTGTGTCCTTCGTCTCTTAACTACCCAGTTTCACCTCTGCTTCCACAAGTCCAATTCTCCCTGATTAGCTGTTTCAGTGGCAAATGAAATAAAAATTCATGGTATTAACCTGTCATATTAAAAACCCTTTTTGCTCTGGCGCATACATTTGGCACAGCTGTGCATTTTGCATTTAAATATCACTCCACCAGTGGGCTGCTCGAAACTATTGCTTTTCTATGGGAAATTAAACAGGGAGCTGCTTAATGCTCCTTGTTAGTTTTTTAATAAAAATGAAAGTGAGAAGCTAGCAGTACCGGGAACAAATGTCTGCAGGACCCCATGACTGTGCTAAAAGCAAAAAGGAGGAACCAAAATGCATATTGCTTTAAACTGCCCCTGCACTGTTGGCTTTGCAATATTCGTTCCACTGTGGCCCTATGAAATTGCCTCTCAAATGTTGTTTAGAGGTTATGTTAAATTGGGAGAGTCTTCTCCTGGGATCATTAGGCAGCTCTCAATTTCGTTTCCTAATAAAATATTGAAAGCTACAATTTAGGGGCAGAGCTGTAGCTATTGAATTTGTGTGACTTCTGCAGATTAAGGAGTCAAAAAGAGAAGGACAAGAAATAAAGGGAATGGAGAGAAAGACAGAGGAAACAGAGACTGAGAGATGCAGACACAGAATGAGGAAAACACAGAAGATAAGAGAGACTGGGACAAAGATTGGGGCTGGGATAGGGGAGGAAGAGAAAGAGAAAGAGACAGCTCCAAAGAGGGCAGAAAGAGACTGAAACACAAAAGAGATGGCCAGCACCCTGAACAGGAGTGTCTGGCATGGCACGGAACGACAATGTGTCCAGGCTTAGCCCTTGGTCTCTCCACATCCATTTCTAGGGCCAAACATCAAACTTTCAGGGAAAGTAATTCCAAACTGCTCTAACTGCAGCATCCTTATTTCAACTGCAGATCATATCTGGCGGAGTGTTGCAGAGGCGTGTAATTATAAACATGAAATTAGTGATTAGCAGCGGTATCCCAAAGCAATAAAGGTTTTATTTCTTTTCCTTCCTCACCTTTGTTGTGTCTATGCTAACATGTACATAATTAAATATATTGAGATGACAAAAGCTAATGATCCAATTTTTAAAAGAGTCGTATGAACTAACAGTTGACTTCACAGCATGCATCAGCCAGCTTTCTGTAAAGGGCCAGAGAATAAATATCTCAGGCTTTGTGAGACACAGGATTTCTGTCGCAGCTATTCAACTCTGCTTTGTAAGGTGAAAGCGGCCATAGACAATAGCGAAAAATGGGCACAGCCAGTTTCTAATAAAATTTTATTTACAGGATGGATTTAGCACAAAGATCAAGCCTCTGCTACACAGCAACACTTTTCAAGTCCTCTTGGAAACATTCACACTAAGCTTCTAGATAGAAACAAGTGCCCAGTAAGAAAACTTTTCCTTATATTAATAGTTCTAATTCTTTTGCTTAAGACTACAAATGCCATTAAAATTTCTGATAGTTGAAAAACATTTACTTATTTAGCAGCCACTCAGACCACAGGTAGCTTCATTTCACATTTGGAAAAGATGATAATTTTGACAATCTATGCATTGTTTTAATTTCTACCAATTTTAATACTTCCCTAAACTCCTTTGGTAATTTTTTTGGTTTTGTTCTTTTGTATTGTTTTCAAGCATTCACCCTTCAGTTTTTCAATTTGTGTTCTTAATTTATCTTTGCAGTAATGCCTTGATACACAAAGTTCAAATAATGTTATTTTAAAAAATTTCACAAAATAGCAGATACGAGATGTGCATAACTGTAGTGTATATGACTATAGTATTTCATAATTAGGGATTAAATGTAGAGACAATGTCCAAATCACTGGGATCATCTGTGTATGCAGATATATCTGTAAGAAGTATTTTGTTTTAACATCAAATATTCAAGGAAAAAATTCAACTACATAGGGCAAACTCTTAGGAGACCCTTCCCTAAGATTAAAGTTTTTTTCTACATTATTTCCTCAAATAACATCATGAGGTATTTTGGCTGATGTCAAGAGTGATATTCATTAGGGGCATTCTTATGGTGAAACGTAAAATTGGAACACAGTATCGTATAAATTCATCGACAAGTACGCTTTAGAATTAAGTGGAGAAAGCAAACATAGATAAACAAAACTTGAATTTTTGAACAACAAGCACCATCTAAATAATAGAATGGAACTTATGCATCATTCTTTCTAGATCAAAAGAGAAGCAGGGGTCATCTCTTTTACACTCTTGCCTTAGTAAGATAGTGTTTATTTTATACTTAAAGATATGAATGTACCCTAAGTTTCATAATATTTTCTATCCTTTACTCAAGTAAAATAATGTAGCAATTTTAAGATTCTCTAAGATGAATGTTTACTGAGAGAGGGAGTGGGAGAGAGAAGAATGCACTTACAAATTATTTCTATGGAACAATTTCTGCGTATCTCACTCCTCACCTACTCCTCTGACTCAGTTGTTTGGGTCGTAGGAGATAATACAGAATAATTTTTGCAAAGTTCTGAGTTTGACATCTTAAAGAAGTAATATGCTTCAGCCTTTAACTTAAAAATTGAATGAGAAATCTCATATTCAACCAGTTCTATCCATCTTAGCCTGGAGTATGAACAGAATGGGTAAAAACTAAAAAGATTTCATTTGAAACAAAGGATGTATAGAGTGTGGAGTACTATAATCAGAATGTCAAAGGCCCCCATGTTAGTTTCCTGCCTTTCAGGCTTCCCATAGAAAAGACACGACAGAAGAGTAAACATAAAAAAAGAAGAAAGAGGAGGAGAGGTTATTGGTAAGAGGAGATCAAGAAAAAAAATCAAAGGAGGAAATTTTGAATAGTTCATATGGATTTTGTTCTTTTATCCTGAATGGAAATTAAAATCTCTCTGGTTGGGAGACAGAAAATAGGCCAACGTGATGTGATTCATACAATCAACTAGCAAAGACCTTAAGAGAATCAAAAGTTTTGGGGTGATAAAATAATTTTTTGGACACTCTTCAATATAATTTTAGTAATATTTCTTTTTCTGTTTTTCCACATTTTCTGGTTATGTGATAAGGAGAATTATTTGAATTCAGTCTTCGTCTGCCTAGACTTTTTGTATCTCCAGTGTATTTGAATGTTTCAACAGAGTTAGCCCAATAAGCCAATTTATTCAAAGAACAAAATTTCTAACCTATTTTATTTCTCTATGTTGTCTTCTTCTCCTTCCTTTCCAACCTACCCACAGACTGACAAACTCATGTTTCCTTTATTTGAGCTCCCTACTGTCCTAATTTAGAATATTTTAGGATTTGCCAGGTTGTAATGTGATACTCACGTTGTCTCACTTAAAATCAGAGTAAGTTATGCACTGAGAGAATTTTGCAAATGAAATTGCTTAAAGACAAGATGATGACACATCACAATTTTCCTTTCCTGGTTGCAAGCAGTACGATGTCTTAGATGGAAATTATCAATGTCTCAGGAAGACACAGTAACTCAAAACTCCTACGGCAAAGTGAAATGCTACAATTGGGAAAAAAAGGAATAAAACTGCCAAAAGAGCATCAAGGAATTTGACAAAGCAATAAAGTCTGGAAATGCACTTATGACTGACAAGTACAAGGGTTTTTACAAACTTGTTGAGAAGTTGAAAAAAGTGCAGAAATCATTCTTTTTCCCTATTTTCTTTTATTATTATTATTGAATTACTCCAGCAGCAGATTTTTTTCTTCAAAGGAATTTCCTAGAGTTCATTAACTACCTGATTTCATGTCAGCCAGATATTTTCTTCTCAAGCCAGCGCAGAATAGCAGTTGATGCCTGGTGACTAACCTCCTGGCAACCGATGCAGCTCCATTTGATGATTAATTATTCATTGAGCACCTACAGTGCCCAGGGAAAGCCTTTTGCTCTTGCTAGGAACTTGCAGCTTGCTAGGCAAACATGAACCAAATGAGGCAAACAAAAATGTGATGAATTTTCCCTTCTTCTGAATATTCTGGACACTCAAAGGTGGAGTGAATTTCACAGATAGGATTAGTGTCTGCATCATTTTAGAAGTTTAGCCAAATCATTTGAAAATAATTAATGTGTTCGTGTGATAGCTACAAATCAAGGACAATTCCACAATACAGACTTTCTTTTTCTTTTCTTTATATACCTACATGTGAACAAGACAGACTTTCTTTAGTGAATTTGAACTCTGAACTTAATATTCTACATATGTAGAGTATTAAGTTGAGGATTTAAATATATGTGTGTATCTATTTATCTATCCATTTGTCTATGTCTAACCATCTTTCTATCATCTATCTGTATCTATTCATATGTATATAGTCATGTGTCACTTAATGATGCTGTGTGGGCATCATAGAGTGTATTTGTGTGGACACCATAGAGTGTATTTACACAAACCATGGTATAGCCTACTACACACCTAGCCTATATGATATAGCCTATTGCTCCTATGCTACAAATCTGCACAGCATGTTAATGTACTGAATACTGTATGCAATTGTAACACAATGGTAAGTGTTTATGCATCTAAACATGGAAAAGGTAAAGTAAAAATACAGTACAAAAGATAAAAATGGTATACTGGTACAGAACATTCATAATGGAGCTTGTAGGACTGGAAGTTACTCTGGTGAGTCAGTGGGTGAGTGGTGAATGAATGTGAAGGTGTAGGACGTTACTGTACAATAACGTAGATTTTATAGTGTGCAGTTAGCTACACTAAATTTATAAAAATATATTTTCCTTCTTCAATAATAAACTAATTTTAGCTTATTGTAGCTTTTTAACTTTATGAACTTTAAATTTTTAAACCTTTTAACTTTCGTAAAAACACTTAGCTTAAAACACAAACACACTGTACAACTCTACAAGAATATTTTGTTGCCTTGTATTTTTATTCTAGAAGCTTTTTCCTGTTTTTAATTTTGTTGATCGTTTAAAACTTTTTTGTTAAAAATGAAGACACAAACACAGACATTATCCTAAGCCTATACAATGTCAAGGTCATCAATATCTCTGTCTTTCACCTCCGCATCTTGTCCCACTGGAAGGTCTTCAGGGGCAATAACACACGTGGTGCTGTCATCTCCTATGATGACAATGCCTTCCTCTGGAATCTCTCCGTAAAGACCTGTCTGAGGCTGTTTTATAGTTAACTTTTTTTTTAATAAGTAGAAGGAATACACTCTAAAGTGACAATAAAAAATACAGTATAGGAAATACATAAGCCAGTGACAGAGTTGTTTATGATTATTATCAAGTATTAGGTACTGTACATAATCATATGTGCTATGCATTTACACGGCTGGCAGCTTGATAGGTTTGTTTACACCAGCATCACTACCAACATGTGAGGGATGCCTTGCACTACAATGTTAAGACAGCTACAACATCACTGGGCGATGGGAATTATTAAGCTCCATTATAATCTTATGGGACACTGTCATATAAGTGATCCATTGTTGACTGAAACATTGTTATGCAGCACATGAATGTATGAAGTCAGTGTGGGGGAAAAAATTCATAAGTAAACATTTTCAACCCTTGGTCATAATGAGCAAAAGAAAATTGGCCTAGTGTTTTTGCATGGCTTTGAAGACAATCCCCACACATTAATACCGTTTATAAACATAAGTGCACCCTAAAAACAAGGCAGATGGCGAAGATAATTGTGAAAAATCTCAAACTGAAGGCTAGGGATGTTCAGAGGCATCTGTCAGAGAAGACATGTGACAATAACTGAGCCTTTCTGCTGGCGGATAGGATTCAGGGATCCTTATTTCCAGTTTATCCCTTCATACACCAGACCAGTTGCCAAATGCTTTGTTGGTCTCAGAGGCATGAAAAGGGAATTCTCTATAAAGATTGTTGCAACAGGTCACCCTAGTATTCTGCCTGTTGACACATGATTGCAAATATTTCAGAGAAATTCATAAATCCCATGGAATGTACAGAGTTTTGGCATTCTTTCTATATTGTATACTAGTTTATCAATACGAAAATGGAGGTGGGAATGAGGTGTTACTCTTAATTTAGAAAATAAGTGTATGTTGGAAACACATGATTGGATAGCTTTTGCCATTGAAATTTTAGCTGGGGTGATTTTTTTTTTTTAAATTGCAGTGACTTTATTTTAGTGGCATTTCAGGCGCCCAGAAAGAGTCAACCATCTCCACTGTGGAGTCCTAATCACTTGCTTTTGTTTTGTAGATCACAAAAATTCCTTCAAATGATCTCTTTTCCATCCCTTCATATTACGTTACATGCTCTGAAGGTGCATCCATCTTTCTCTAATACTTGGAGGTGGCACATTCTGGACTCCTACATTGTGTTCAAACTACGTTGTTTCTTCTTCTTCGTTGTTGTTAATGCTTTCATTATCTTCTTATTTCTCTCAGCACAGCCAGGGCATAACATATTACCTTCTAGGCCTGGGGATGGGAAATGACAGGCTGGTAACAGAAAGAGAGAAATCATTGTCCTGAAAGTGGCAGACATCCAGGGCTGACCTGTACAAAACTGTAGGTGAACCCAACCCTTTGTGTCTGCTGGGAGAGCTTCACCATGGACCACGCATCACCTGACGCCAGAGGCTGGTGTCAGAAATGCCTCAGCAGAAGCAGGAGTGGTACATGAATTCACAGCCTTAGGCTGAACAGCTCTTGCAGCAATCCTTCCCCACGATGCCAACGAAGATGGCCTAGGTGACCATATCACTTCAACCGTATCAGTCTCTTGTGCTTTCTCATGCATCTTGCAACTTTCCTGCAGCCTTGCTCTCTTAGGCCCTGTCTTGTGTTTCCTCAAATATGGCTGCAATCTGGCCTCCTTTGATGTTTCAGGAATGTCATGTTTCTGTTCAGGATACGCAAGCTGCTGAAGTCTCAGAAAAACTTCTGTTATCTCGTCATCAGTGCTCAAATTGAGTTGTTGGCACCAGTTGCACCAGGTGTCTTGACGCACGTTATTAATGGGAGGCAAAATGGTTGGCAAGGGAAACACTGTTGCTTTACGTCTAGCTTTGGGGGGACCTTTGAATTGTTCATTTGTTGGAGGTAGATGAACTTCATAGTGTTTCCCAGGCTTGTTCGGTTTGACATCAGAAGCTGAAGAAACAGTTGATTCTACATTTGATTCGTCTCTAATTAGAACCAATGTCAAAATCACACTTTCCTCATCATCTGTTTCCTCCTCAGAGAAATTCTTCTTGCTGCTTTCATGGTTTGAATCTGACATTGTCAGCAGCACCTAGGGGAAGGCAGAGCCAGCAATGTTCAGGACATGTGTAGTTTACTTCTTTTTTTTCCCTTTCTTTTCTTTTCTTTTTTTTTTTTTTTGATGACCCCATAGTACACCGGCCGGCGAGATAGAACACCCAGGGCCAATTTACTTCTTTAAAGTAAATTCTTCTCTGGGGTGACTTTTTGAGTCCTACTCTTATTATTAATATCTTAAATGTCTAAAGCTACTAGGTTTGTTGAGTTTTTTGGAAACTTGCCCTTTTTGATCATTTTCTCAACTGTGAACATTACAAAATGTAAATGACACAGCTATACAGAGAAAAGCAGGAATCTCATTTAGTTTCTAAGTCTTAGAAGTCCTACAAAATAAAGCTTATGTATACATAAAAACACTGATCAAAAGGAAGCCTGCAGTTAAAATCAAATAAAGATCAGGTCAACCCCTTTCAATAATAAAAGTTAGAAAATCCCAGAGTTGAAATGGCTGTGACATGTGGGCCTTTGTATCTTCAGTGAGTTAGGCTACATCATTTATAAAAACCTGTAGATTTACCTGTACAGAATAGCAAAGAGACTGGCCGTGTTGCCTTTATAGTCAGGAAACTCTTTACCTTTCATGTTTAATGTGCTTTGGCCCAGAAAAATGTTAACTCGCAGGCTAATATAGTATACCCTTATTTTGACATATCAATTCCTCTTCCTGAACAATTATTGAACCATCGTTTTATTTTCCATATTTCCAAAATATCCTTTCTTTGATACATTTTCTAGTAGGGTTGACAAATAAAGTACAGAATCCCTGTTGATTATCATTTTGGATAAATAACAACTTTTTTAAAAATTTAAGTATTTCTTGTGCAATATTGTGGGCACACTTATACTAAAAAAACATTCACTGTTTATCTGAAATTCCAGTTTAGCTTGGTAGCTTGCAGTTTTCCTGGCTAAATCCGGCAACCTAAACAGTAATTCTTAGGAAAAGTACATATACTTTTGAGAGATATGTTTATGCTAGCAAAATGATCACTCTCTCCTTAGCTTTCCTGGGTGATTATTTAAAATAGGAAAGTCATTTGTACATAATTGATGAAAACAATATTTATATGTCTTTCTGGCCCTAGCATCCTCCAAAGAACCACATATTTTCACTTCCTCTGATGCAGATTTCTTTAGCAGAAATCTTTGATGTGGAGTCTCTGCCTTCTGTGGCTGCAAAGTGCAGAGCCAGGAGAAGTTCATTTGACCTCTTCACTAACCATAGCCATCAATGTATTTCCACTTCATTTATTTTCATTCCCTGAAGTCACAGCACAAATAGAAAAACTCCAGCAGAGTAATTATGTGACAGTGGGTGCAGAGGAAGGGGCCCAAAGTGACATGCATTGGAGCGTTAAAAATATTGTAATCAATGAGACTTCTTACTTAATGATATGATTCATTTGTTTTTAAATATCTTGTGGCCACATGTGGTCCTAAACTGGAGGCAGAATCACATCCCCAGGTTTTGACGAGACTTCACAGTGTTGTGATCTTTTACCTCTTGGAAGAATTGTCTTCAAATTGTGATTGCTTATTGCTACCTATTAAAGTTTGTCTCTTCCTTAAAAAAAATCATATCTCCTTTTCAGAAGCTTAGAAATCTTCATCTAAGAAAGTCCTTTTTTTGAGACAGAGTCTCACTCTGTTGCCCCGGCTAGAGTGCCATGGTATCAGCCTAGCTCAAAGCAACCTCAAACTCCTGGGCTCAAGTGATCCTTCTGCCTCAGTCTCCCATGTAGCTGGGACTACAGGCATGTGCCACCATGCTTGGCTAATTTTTTTCTATATGTTTTTAGTTGGCCAATTAATTTCTTTCTATTTTTGTAGAGACGGGGGTCTCACTCTTGCTCAGGCTGGTTTCGAACTCCTGATCTTGAGGGATCCTCCTGCCTGGGCCTCCCAGAGTGCTAGGATTACAGGCTTGAGCCACCATGCCAGGCCAGAAAGTCCTTTTTCTTAAAGTCCTTTTTCTTGATGTTATCTGCCTGGATCTCTTTCCTGAATGCTTTTATCGTTTTTTTTCTTTTTTTTTTTTTTTACACAGAATGATTTTAAACACCAATTTTCTCATTTGTGAAATAAGGATAGTAATACGAACCTTCCTAAATTGTCAGGAGGATTAAATGAGATGAATATCAAAGTTCTTAGCTTAGTTCTGAACTATAGCAGCTTAATAGATTATTTGACACTGCTTGACTAAATGCCTTCTTATGTGCTACTCATACCATTTTGCAACTTAACGTTCATAAGCTCTGGAAAAATGTTGTTTCTTTATACACACAACACTTCTGACAGCAAATGTGTAAGTTTTTTACACACCAAGCAATTCCCTAACTCCCTGGATGCCAGCTGAGTGTTGCACAATTTAATGCAATTCCAACACTTTCTATCTGGAATTAGTATCAGATGCCATAAGGCAAGGGGCTCAGTCCCACAAAACTGTCCTCACTTCAAATGCCAATTGCAAGTCTGGACCTCCTGTGCTCTGACAGACTGGCTGTAAATCTGGAGTTCTTATGACCCCCCTCCTCAGGTGCAATAATTTGCTAGAATGACTCAGAATTTAGGGACACACTTTTCTTTGCTTACACTTACTGATTTATTATAAAGGATACAACTCAGGAGCAGACAGATGAAAGAGATTCATAGAGCAAAGACTGGGAGGAAGGGGCAGCAGCGCTGATGCACCACCCTCCCTGAACCTTGATGTCTTCACCAACCAGGAAGCTCAGCAAGCCTTGTTGTTCAAGAGTCTTTTTGGAGCTTAAACTCTGGCTTCCCCAGCCCCTTCCTGGAGGTCAATGGGTAGGAAAGTTTCAACCCTCTAAGCACCTGGTCCTTCTGGTGACCAGCCATATCCTGAGGCTATCTAGCGGCTCCACCCTAAATCACCATATTAGCATAAACCCAGGTGTGAGCAAAAGGCTCTCGTTCTGAATAAGAAAAGACATTCCTATCAGTCAGGAAAATGAAAATATTTTAGGAGTTCTATCCTAAGAACTTGGGACAAAGACCAGATATATTTGTTACCCCACAGATGTCTTCTACATAATGTTAAATGTGTCACTAACCTGCATCCTTCCTCCACATGGAAGATTGGATTTTGCCATTTCCTTGACAGAATCGAAGGGATAGTTGCTATAATTGCAGTATTAGTATGCATTTGTCTTGAAGCACTTGGTGGCTTGTGCTTATTTGTTTTTATGTTGGTAAACTTTTTTACTAAGTTGAATAGCATTTATAAATATCCTATTACTAAATTTAGACACATTGAGTTTCTTTAATTGATAGGAACTTTAAATGAGAAACAATCTGAACCTCGCCTAATTATTACCCTGTATTGTTCATAACTATTAAACACTTTTCAAAGAACTTGAAAAAATGTGGCATATGTCTACAATGAAAGCATAATCTGAGGAAGACAATTTGTTTAGAGTGACAGTCTAATTTATTATAAAAAGTAAATCAACAATACAAAAGATTGTCCAAAAGTACCCCCATCCGACTTGAAATATTGACAGCCTGAAGAATGGAGTTCGTTCAGAATAAGATGATAGCAGACTCATCATAACAGGTAGCACTTTCACTAATATAAGATTCTTAGAACTACTAGAGCTGGAAAAATGGATAAACATCTCAAAATTAGATGTAATGTTGAGTTTTGTGTTATATAATTTGTAATGTAACACTGAGTTATTGTAACACAGAAGGAAAGAACAAAACAAAGAGGGTCAAAAGAAAGCTTAAAAAAAAAAAAGCAATGTCCTTGTGATCATTTACATTTTAAAAAATTAACAGCAGATTTTATTTTTGAAATTTCCTTCTTTCCTATAGTAGCCATATTTTATGACTTCATGCAGTTACCAAAAACAGATGTCACAACTACTGAAGAACATTAAAACTTACAATTAAAATGTTTTTAGCAAGAAGGTAAATATAGAATCTACAAATATCAGTGAGATACATACATCCTAGGATCTCAGGTGTCAGAAAAAACTAATTAAAAAACTCGGTGAAATAGAATATTATCAAAATGCACCCTCAGTTAAGACATTTACTCTTGGCCTATCAGCACTAAGTATCAAGGTTTGTGATCATAATGTGTTTAAAATATTCAGGTGCACAGAAAATTTACTAAACCTTGTTAAACAAAAGAAATGAGCAATTACTTCCTACTTAGCCTTTAATTAAAACAGAATTCTTTCTTGAAGGAAAACCCGTTAAAAAAAAGTTTGTCCTTCTCAAAGGAGGGTGCATATTTTCTCTTTCCACAGAATCAATATTAAAACCTAATGAAAAGTCCTCAATGCATCACAAATACAGTGAATGAATGGAACAGACACTGCTTTTATGACTGTGACTTATAGGAATACAGGCCTGATATTGCCCAACACTGTAAGAGATATAGTCCTACTTATGATTCTAGACATGGAATCAGAAGGCAGCACATCATCATGAATATGTTTGAGATTTAAAGGAAAAAAAACCAGTGATGACTGGTGGGGGTAAGTTATCAAATAAGGAAGGACTCAAGGAGAATATTTTGACTCAAGAGCTAAGGAATTAAAGAGCCAGAGAGGATGTGAATAAGAGAAAGCAGGTGGTATTAAATGGGTGCATGAAGGGCATAATTGTATAATTGTCCCTTGGAATCTGCAGGGGATTGGTTCTAGGACCCCCCAAGAATACCAAAATTTACAGATGTTCAAGACTTTAATATAAAATGGTGTTAGTATTTGCATATAACCCACCCACATTCTTCCATATATCACAGTACCTAAAACAATGTAGATGCTATGTAAATTGTTGTTAGACTGTATTTTCAATTTGCATTATTTTTTGTTGTTGTATTGTTATTTTTTATTTTTTTGAATATTTTCAATCTGTGGTTGGCTGAATCCTCGGATTGGAACCCACAGATACGGGGTTATAAATCTGAGTGCTCCAGTGTTGCATGCACATATATTTAAGATTGTTATTCCTTCTTGTTAAATTGATCCCTTTGTCATTATATAATGGCATTCTTTTGCCTTTTTATTTTTTAACCTTTGTTGATTTAAAGTCTGCTTTGTCTGATATAAGTATAGGTACTCCTGTTCACTTTTGGTTTCCGTTTGCATGGAATATCTTTTCCGCCCCTTTACCTTGAGTCTATGAAAGTTTTTATCAGTTACTTGAGTTTCTTGTTGGCAACATACATTTGAATTCTGTTTTATAAAAATCTGTTCCACCAATCTCTTATCTTTTAAGTGAGGCATTTAATTCATTTACATTCAAAATTAATATTGCTAAGTGAAGTTCTGTTTCCATTATAATGTTAACTGTTAACCAGTTGCTTTGTATTCTCAATTGTGTAATTATTTTATAAGAATGTGAGTTTTATGGTTTCATGTGTTTTTATCATAGTGAGTATCAACCTTTCATTTCCATGTTTAAAATTCCCTGGAGCGTTTCTTAGAGAGCACATCTAGTGATGATGAATTCCTTTAGCATGTGCTTGTCAGGGAAAGACTTTATTTCTCCTTCATTTATGAAGCTTAGTTTAGCAGATACATAATTAGTGGATGACAGTTCTTTCCTTTAAGAATTTTGAAAATAGAACCCCAATCTCTCCTGGCTTATAAGGTTTACACTGAGAAGTCTTCTGTTACTCTGATACTTTCCTTTATAGGTAATTAAACATTTTTCTCTTGCTGTTTTAATTTTTTTTTCCTTAATGTTGACTTTACATAGTCTGATGACTATATGCTTTGATGAAGTTCATCTTACAATGTATCTCTCTGATATTTGCTGAGCCTCTATGTCTGAATGTCTAAATGTCTTGTAAGACCAGGGAAATTTTCCTCAATTATTCCCTCAAATAGGTTTTCCACACCCTTTACTTGGTTATAGAGAGCCATAGTGTGGTTTTCTCAAATGCTAGTTATTTTCAGGTTTTAGCAGCAGTGTACTAGGCATGTGAGCAGCCTCACTGTATCCTGCAGAGACAAGAAGATGGAGGTCTCTGAAGGCTTATTTCATTTCCCAGTATAATACACTTTTATTAGCCTGAATTGTGTTGGCTTGTGCAGTTTACCATCCAGACCAGTAGGTGGAGCTTGTGGGTAAGAGGGCCGTATCATTGTGTCAGCAAATGTTGTAACAGGCTTTGCAGATTGACTTCCAGACAGAAGGTGGTGCTTGCAGGAGAAAGCCAGCTATGATGGTGGAAGTGGGATTTATGCTTGGCCTTTGTTAATCAGGAGAAGTACTCAGATGTTCCAGGTGCTGGGTGGGACCTTGGAACTCCCAGGAACTCCCTCTTCTGTGTTCTGCCACCAAGGTGGGTTGGGGAGACAAACCTGGATGGGGCTGAGTTGGGTGAGCCTGCTTCCCACTCCCCAAAGGCAGGCACAAGCACTGACCCCAATAGGGGTAGAAGAGAAGATCCCAGGCAGCTGGGGCAAGCTTCCAGGGACAAGAGCAGGTGCCTCACTGTGCCTAAGAGGCTCCATGGGGGATGGGGAGGGGGATGACCCAGAATCCACAGCCCAGCAGGCAGTAGTGGGACCCACTCAACTCCCATGCCCCTGATATTGTGGATTTTCCTCTGGCTTCCGGCTGCTGGCAGCAGGCCACAACAGCTAGGCCAGTCTCAAGTAGTCCGCATTCAGATAGTAAAGCTGTTCCAGGCCGTGAGACTCCCCACCCAGGACAGAAACCATGGCTCTCAGGCCACACCTTTCTTGGGCTTGTCCTGCAAAGGAAGGGGAAACCAGCTTGCAGGCAGCAATAGGAGCCTATGCCACACTCTCCTCTCAGTTCTGACTGTGGGGGCTCCTTTCCCACTGCAGATCAGATTGCACATCTCATCCTCCTGGACCTGAAGGATGAGATTGAGTCCTGTGGGGACAGGACCAGACCAGTGGACCTGTCCTCAAACCTCTGAATTCAAGTGCTGGCTGTGATAGAAAGGCATGGACTGGTCCTGGGTTGCCAGGGGAACACTCAGGTTGGTCAACAACAGTTCTACTGAGGGCCTGCCAAGGGGAAGGACATGCCCTTCTCTGTAGGAGCAGCCAGATGGGCAGTTCTAGGGAGGCCGGCAGGCATGGGATGCATGGTCTGAATGCATTTTGCCCCCACAGCAGCCTACAGCTGCTGCAGGGGTGGAAATGTCTTTGGGTCATATGAGAGCTCACAGCCTCCCCTCTCCCTCCCTGGTCTGGCAGCCTGCAGCTTCAGTGGTGGCCTCAGGGCAGGGCTCTGAACCTTTAAGGCTGGACTCTCAGAACGGCACCACGCTGCAGCTGCCTGGTGTGTGGAACTCCATGTGAGTTCAAGCAGTGCCTCTGTGTGACCTCCAGGCAGCTTCCTATGCTAGCCTGGAGGTCTGCGGGGATCAAGCAGCTGTCCCGTAACTAGGATTGTAAAGGTCTTTGGTGGGAGCATGGAGCCCTGGAGGTCTATCACTTATCTCTTCCCTGGGTCCGGATCCAGGGGCCACTTATAGCTCCTGGTGACTCTCAGCAGACAGCCCCATTTCTGTCCTTCCTTCACCATGGGTGTCTCCTGCTGCCTCTCTGTTAAATTGCAGCATTCTTTCCCAGATGATCTGTTAGAAGCGTGGATAACTTCTTGATATTTTAGTTCCTTTCTGAGAAAGAAGCACGCCTGAGCTGCATCTAATCAGCCATCTTGAAACTTTTTCCCAAATATTTTAACACTCAAACTATTTCCAAAGTTTGAGATAGGTTTTATTCTTGCCTCTACACTTGTTTAAAATGATACCTTCCTGGTGCCTTGCAGTATACGCAGGATGAGACAAAAGTCTCCAGAATGGAGTCAGTGACAGTGTTCAGATGCTGTTTTATTTTTCATACTGTCTCTACCTCTGGGAAAAACACTTGAAACTGCCTTCCAGCTATAATTCTGCTATGAAAGATAAAGGGAGACTGTATCACCAACTGATGACTGCAGATTTACGTGCCATTTAAATTTGGAACAAGGGAAGTATTAAGTATTTTCCTATATATAAAAATTTTGTTTTGCAATGGATAATTCTGTTCATGAGCAAACTAAATATGATAACCAAATAAATATGATAAATATGGTAATCAAATTCAAAATATACCCCCAAATCAAGATAATTGTGTAGAGCAAATAGTTTTCAGAGCTAATAGATAAAAGGATGTCAAATATTTATCATCTTTTATTATAATTCAACCATTTTATTCCTATTATCTCTAGACTTTGTAATAGTTTTTCCAGAAACATAGTGACATGAACTAGAAAATTCTGCAACTGTAATAACCTTCATCAAAATAAATATCCTCTCTAAAAATCAAATTTAGTATAATTATGTTCTTTATAGAAACCAATTAAGCACTTTTTACTGTAAGATGATACCCAAGGCAAGGCTAAAACTATAAATGTCTTTAAGTATTTATACCAAAGATGGGTTACTGACCAGTGTTTTGTTATTTTTCCCTGAAGTGTCTGAAGATCTGTGATAGTTTGTGAAGATCTGGGATAGTGTCTTTTTTCCCTGTATTTCCTTTAGAGTTTATGAAAGCTGCATCATGACTGAGAGAAAAATAGCTAGATTTGTATATCAGTTGTTTAAACAGATTCCACATTTCTACTACAAAGCTGTTCATAATGCAGGATCTCAAAAATGAAGCATCTGTATCCAGTATTGCCCTACATATCCCTAAAAATATCCAAAATGTGAACATTCTGTTTGAGAACACTTGCTATAATAATATTTACTAAGCATGTATTATATGCTGCTCTGAGGCTTTAAATAGATGGTTTTATGTAATTTTCACATAACCTCATGATGTCAATATTGTTATTAATCCCCATTTTTATAGATGAGGGAACTAAGACAGAGAGCAATGAAGTGGCTTGCCAATTATCTCAAAGCTACAAAGGTGGAGAGGTCATTTGAACCATGCTGCCTCCATTAGAGACCATGTTCCTGATGTTGTGTTGGCTCCATTATAGATCATAAGAAATATCAAGGCAACATTAAAAGAAAGATGCTATTAAAATAAAGTTAAAATTGTGGAAAAATGGGAAAACACTGGGAATGTGGTGCAACTATAATGACGCGATTCAGCTTGATGATGTATACAGTAAACCAGGTCTTCTCTTTAGACATTTTAAAACATTTCTTTAGTGCTCAATATGTGCTTCAGGCACTGGGTTATCATTTAGATGAATATAAACAGACATGCATGTCATACTATGGAGCTCATCATCTAATTGTGACACACATGTATAATTATAAATTATAGCTATTGTGATAAGGAGGAAATAACTGTGTTAGGAGAGGATATAATGAAAGTTAATTCTAGTTTGTGTAAAGGGCAAGTCTCACCTTAGGGAGAGATGAAGGAGCTGAGATGATCAATGAGAATTAAGTAACTTGATTAAGGAAGGTAGTATTATTCTACAGTTCAGCTGGTGCAATGGCAGGAGTAGGAAGGTCAAAGTGGCATTTTCAAACTTAAACAGCAAAGAGAGGTGAAGAATGGTGTAAAATTACCTCAAGATATAGTCAGAGGTTGAATCTTGAATGCATATTTAGCTCAAGAACTATGGGCTATCTTTAAAAATATATGAATATGTCTATCTTTAAAACAGATTACTCTTCCCCCAGTGTGAAAACTGAATCATGGTGGTGAAAATTGGAAAGGGAAAGATGAGATGGAACACATTGCAGTAGTCCTGGTGACACAGAACCTTTACCCAGAATGGTGGCGAGGGGTGGAGAACATATTTAGAAATACAAATGACAAAACGTGCAAATCGATTTGATATGGGAGGAAAAGATGAAGGAAAAATTGAAAACCTGGATTTCTAATTTGCTTAACTAAATGGATGGGTGGTCCATTCATTAAAAAATGAAATGTAATGATCTCCTAGGAGATCATTGTATTTAATAAAAAACACTGAGTTCAACTTTGCATATGGTAAGATAGAGTTGTCTTTTGAAATGTCCAAATGCAACTGCCATGTAAAAAGAAGATGTTAAGAGTCTAGAATTCAGAGGGGAGCTCTAGGACAGAGAAATAAACAATCAATTGAAATCACAGGTGGGGATGTGATTGAGAAGGGAGAAAGGATACTGTGAAAAAGTGAGAAATAGGACCAAATCTTGAGGACCTCTAACATCTAAAATTTAAGAGGAGGAAGAAATAGCAAAGATTAACATAGATGGGCCAGAAAGATGGGGTGCAGGGTGGGTTAAAAGAGTATATTGTTCATGGAAGCCAAGAGAAAAGAGAATTTTAAGAAAAAGAGAATGATTAATAACTTCCACTGCTACTTCGAATTCTAGTAAGATAAGGACTTAAAAATGTCCATTGAAAATAGCACCTAGAGAAAACTGGCAATCCTTTTTTGGATAAGGTGATGGAAAACCTTCATTATTCTTTTACTTCCTCACTGTCTCTTCCTCTTGTTTCATAAATTGTGTGCATTTTTTTGGTTAAGAGAGGTGAAACGGAGGTAAATTGGAAGAGGATATAAATGGGAGTGTAGACTACTTCTAGCATGCACAAGGCAGTATATATCATGTTGTAAGTTATCTGTATAATCTTAACATTTATTTAAGTCCTCAGCCTTAGAGAAATGTGCTTATTCTCAAAGTAGCTATAAATGGCCTACAGACAAGGCATTTAAAATGTGATTTCTCAGTTTGCAAAAATTAACCACACTTACCCTGAGTCAATGCTTGCAAAGAAAGTAATGTGGTTCATTTGGTTGGTGACTGAGTGGCCATTATCCATTTTTGCATCCTAGCATGCTGTTCATAGTGAAAAGCTTGATGGCAATTTGATAGGAAAATTTGAGGAATGCTGAGCCCAGGAGGGTAGCTGATTCAAGCAAGAGAACACATGGCAATAAACTTCAAAGGCTGAAAATGGCATTGTTATGGAGGACTGTGTGGTTTTTTGTGTTGGTTGTAGAGATAGTGGTGGTTCGCTTGTAAGCTCTATTCTGATTCTTATCTAAAGGAGTTTGTTTCCTTTCACTTCTCTATCCTCTCTAATCCAGATTGTATATGTGCCTCTTGTCAGACATGGTCATTACTTCATGTGGAACTATCATTCCAATTGCCTGGGCATTGACAGAAAGTTTAATAATGATATACATGAGTTAAGCCCTGCAGACCTCCACAAAATAGGCTAATGTCAAGAAATTGAGGCATCCTCATAAACAAAATAAATAGAGGGGATTGGGATTAGAATTCAGAACACTGACTCCTTTTTTCATCACTTAGCTACAAAACTAATATTTTAGCTTTTCATGGCATTTAAAATAGCAAAGAACATATTGCTGGAGGAGGGTGTGGGTGTGTGTCAGGCACTGCTTTCTGGCCAAATTTCAAATTGGATAATTCTTTACCAACTCCTTGAAGCTTCCTATTATTTTATTGCCTGGGGCAGTATCTATTCCTTTTCCTTCTTGTTAATCAGTGTTGTTTGCTGTTAAATATTTGCCTTGGCATATTTTAAAGCTGGTTCACTGGTATTCTAAAACAGAAAGTTCTAGTTAGTTTCCTAAAAGGTCATAAAGCAATACAATGTATGTTAATTGAGTGTCTTCTTTGAACAAGACACCTTGAATCAATTAGAACAGCTAGAAATTTGTTCTTTCAAACAAAATTTTATATGTAGCCAATGGGGCTTTTCCACACTGCTTTAACTTCAGACCAAATGTTGACATCTATTATTATCAAACACAGAACTCTACTGGTTGTGCTATCTGTTTTGGAAGGTGCTAATAGTATTTAAAGTCATATTTTCAATGTAAACCTTTCTGTTTTTTTGCCTTACTGCCCTCGTCGTCACCTTCGATCTATACACTTTTAACAGAAGCACTCGAAGCGACGCAGATGAGAAAGCTATCTTGACTTCATATAATGACCAACATCGTAAGTGGTTTCCAAGTTGTGTTGATGGATATTGCTTATCAAGTCATTTCTGTCTCTCTGTTTAAAATACACAAAACCAAATGTACTCTGAGAGAAAGCAAAATAAATCAAATAATATGCATTCAGACCTTTTGAAATGCCTAACAGAAACAAGTGCAGCACTTTCAAATAGAAAAAGAAAAAAAGAAAGACAAGTGCCTTTCTGGCTTTACTTTTTTCTTTTTTATCAGGTTTCAAATCATTTCTGAAAGGGAAAAAAAGAGTCTACTGTGGACATTTCTATTTCAAAAGATAGCTAGCTATTCTGTGCTAAGTAGTATCAGCAAAGTAAATACAGAAAATAACTTTAAATGGACACATTTACCTGTAAGAACTTGAATGCAATTGATATACTTCCAAGAAGTAGATTCTGAGATAGAAAAAAAAAATGATAATTACTCCATTTTCCCAAGAGAAAAAGGAATATAAGTGAAAAGAAAGCATTATCCTCTTTATATTAAAAAAAAATAAAAGCATTTCACTGACTAATTGACAAAGTAGTCATTTAGGAATTATTTAGTAATTTTTAATCTAACCTTGTTTGGCAATTATACTATATATATATGAATATTATGTATTTAGTTATTAGAATGAAAACAGCAAATGCTCTAAAGAAATCAAGATGCTACCTAAACATCTCCATATAATTGGTTTGTCAATACTATTGAAACACTGTGTTAGCTCTGCTTGTCCTTTGAAAGATCCAGTCAATAGAAATTGATGCAATGAAAATTTACAAATAGCCTAAACTTGCTAATTTGTAGAGCTCTAGCCAGATGCTAATGTCTAGCCTCATTATTACTCTGTGGTCTTCAGTCAACTTTCCCTTGCTCACCTCCAACATTTGTTCAGCTCACTTCCTCTGCTTAACATGCTCCTTCTCCTCCTCCTCTTTTCTTCTCTTCCTCCTCCTTATCTTCCCTCTTCTTCATTTCCAACCCACCTACACCAATAATACTCTGTTCTTCAAGCAAAAATTTTTCATTCCTCTTCAAAAACTTTGAAATCTTTCTCTGCTTCTAAAACCTAAGCAGGGATTTACCATGAATTCCCTCTGCTTGCAATTATAACTAATTAGAATTACTTTATAATTATATAATTGTTTGGTTGTCCACTACCTATGTGGACCTATCAGCTTTTGTGTGCTATTTATATTTGCCATAGATTAGACCATCTCTGGATATTAGTGATATTTCTTGACATAACTATTTGAAAATATCTTTTTTTTTTGCTCTTTTCCAGACCATATTAAATTATTAATCCTTAGTCTATAGGGTAAGTGGTGTAAGTTAAATATGAGCCTATATGTTGTTCAGGCCAAAATAAAATAGTTTGGGGCTCAGATTTCTCCTTATTAATATCTGTTTCTAGTACACGGTACTGGTACAATTCAGCTCTTCAATATCCTGCAGGCTTCATATCAAAGTTGTCATCGTAGAGCTCATTCTTGATGTCTGGATCTAAATTAGTTCCCCAGTTTTAACTTTTCATATCACCATGCACCTCTTTTAGGGCTGTAGGTAATTACATATTTATGTTTACAATTTTGAATATATTTGCTGCCTTTCTTTCCAGACTGTACGTGTCATAAGGGCTGAAACCACATTTTTTGCCAACTGAGGAGTTCCTCAGAATGTAACCCAGGACTTTGTATATTGTAAGAATGAAAAAAAGAATTGAACGAATGAATAATTGGTTTGGTGCCCTTTCATCAAAGGAATTTTTAAGAAATCATCCTTGAGATAAGCTGACGTGTGTATGAGCAGGAGAAAGTCATGTTGGGAGCGTGTATGACAGCATGCTGTTCTACACTGGCCCTTCCTACTCAACTTCTACGAAAATGATTTAACCTGTTATTGCTAGTGAAGAGAAACCAAAGTTTTTCCTCTTAGAATCACCTGTGAAGAATATAGAAGGAAAAGGGGCTCGGATACTATCAAACTTCTCTCTAGGTAAGTCTAGTCTTAAGGATATGATCAAATGAGAGATCATTCTTTTCTCATTCCCAAAGGACAGGAAAGCCTCAGAAGTCTAATGAAATTCCATCAGCTTGCTGTGTGGGAACTGATGAGATCTGCTTCAGAGATGGGGAGGATGTCTTCTTAAGGCCGGTGACAATATAATTTTATTTGTAGTTTTAGGGCAGACTTCAAAAGTTAAAGCTTTCGGCAATTGAGAGGCCTCTTAGATCTGCTGTCTTCAAGTGGTGATGAATAAATTAGGGAGGACAAATCAGGGCATGGACCGTAATTATGAAATACTGAGGTGTGCCTGCCTGGCCCAGAGTTTGGAAAGAACTCTGGTTGGGTGGAAAAGAGACTCTGCAGATTTGAATAAGAAGTCCCATTTTTTTTTCCTGGACATACATTGAATGGTGACTAGCAGGAAAAAAAAAAAAGTTTAAATGGTGGATTAAAAAAAGTACTGAGGCACTTGGATATTCACAATCCCCAATCACCATTTTGAATAGATTTGTTTGAACAGTTCCCATTGGCTGGGAGTAGCTACTGCTGAGAAGACCGTAGAAGCAAAGCAACTGGCTGACAACGCTGCCCCAAATGGCCTGTGGAAGATAACATACCTTATGTCAATCTGCTTAATTATGGACTCAAGGTTCTATGGTGTCCCAGTCTAACTATCACTGAGTGGTCTATTTGATTTGACATTACCAATACACAAAAATATGAGACTTTATTTCTCTGATGTGAATTAGTTTGTAGGGTACATACTCAGAGACATATATGTATTTATATCTATAGCTATGGTGATATTAGACAGATATTAGGGCTATTTAAGTTTTGTATAATCATAATCTTACTTTACACATTACCATTTCTTTAGTTTTATACATTGGCTGAATACTGGCAGTTTCAGTCTTCCTCCTGGCCTTGGGCATGTAGAGATGGTCTCTACCAGTGTCATGGTGCAACAAAGAATGCTCCAGACCACAGTCTTAGGCTGAAGGAGGAGGAGAGACTCTTTTCCTTTCAAAGAGCTCTCCAAATCTCTGTATTTATTGTAGGGAAAGGCATATGTGTTTACAGTAAAGAACATATAGACAAAATCTTTGGCGTCATATAGTAAGCACATTATTTGAAAGAAATCTAGTTAGTGATGCAATAAATCTGTATTTATCTTGGTATTTCCTTGTGATTCCTGAAGGCTATAAAGAAAAGAGCAGGGACCCAACATCAGTCACACGCCCATGCATTCCAAAGCCTGCTGTATGCAGCTGGCTGATAAGCATTCATATCCCAAGTCCTGTTTGCAGGACTGCCAGATTGCCACCTTTCTCATATATAGTCCCTTTACCCAGGCCTTTATTCCTTTTCTAATCTTTCTCTGTTTTCCTGTTTTGAAAACATAGAGGAGAAATCTTTTGATGGGGTTATATCCTGATAAACTCATTAGTAAGTTGAAAATAGCATAAGTCAAAAATGCATTTAATGATGTTCTCCATCATCTTATTTCCCAGTTAATGCTCCACACAGGCCTCTGTTGGAAAAGCTACAATAGGCTGCCCTCAATTTTGACTCATTATTCCAAATTCTTGTTCCATATACTAATTTTCATCAACTGCTAGTAAGAGAAATAGAAAATAATAGTGAGTTAAACAAGAGTGAAGTTTATATTGCCCTGTCATAAAAGAAGTCCAGAAGTAAGTCCTCCATGACTGATGTGGAGGCTACATATTGCAGCAAAGATGCAAAACACCTTCAACATTCAGCTCGAACATTCTTAGTGCTTGGCTTCCACCTTAAAGGTGTAGATCTGATTTCTAGGCAGAAAGAAGAGGTCAATGGAAGAGGATGGTAGAAAAAAAGTGCACACTGGCCTCTGTCCCTCTTTTAGAAGTTTTGTTAGAAGTAACATCCATCAACTCCTGCTTATATCTGATTGGCCATGTTAGGTGCAAGGGAGCCTGAGAAATGCAGTCATTTCGTTGGGCAAGTAGCCACATTTAATAAAACAGTGATCTATTTCTAGAAAAAAAACATAATACACTTTAGGTGTCAAACTAGCATTCTCTGTGTAAAGTGTTTTTCTTCATTAGTGGAAACAAAGTGTATTACAAATGCTCCTTGACTTACGATGGTTACATGGGGTTACCAATAAACTCGTTATTAAGTTGAAAATAGCATAAGTTGAAAATGCATGTATTAGTAATACACCTAACCTACCTAACATCAAAGCTTAGCCTAGCCTACCTTACATGTGCTCAGAACACTTACATTAGTCTACAGTTGGGCGAAATCAACTAGCAACTCAGTGCACTGTAGGTATTGCTTAGGTAGCCCTGTGATAGCCTGGCTGCCTGGGAGCTGCGGCTCTCTGCTCATTAATGCCAGAGAGTATCATCCTGCATATCACTATCATGGGTAAACATCAAAATTCAACATTCGAAGTGTGATTTCTACTGAATGCTTTTGCACCATCTTAAAGTCAAAAAATTGCAAGTTGAACCTTTGCCAGCCAGGGGCCGTCTGTATTGCAGTGATTACTTGGGTTTTCTCTCAAATTTTACACTATCATTTGTAATGACCCAAAACATTACAGTATCAAAATGTTTCTACTCTATTTTCTATAACTTTTATAACACAAGAGATAAGATTTGAAGACTTCAGTGGTTGTAGAAAGAAAAATACTTTCATTCCTACTAGAAAACATGTTAACAAGTTTGGTTGATTGTATCATTCCTAATCATTTCCTTCTCTCTCCCCTTTTCTATTAGAGGTTTGCATATTGTGGCAAATTGCTACGTGACTTGCATTGCCATCCTGTAGGTGAAATATACTTCCTCTCCCCAATGTCAAGCTTGGGCATATGACTGACTTCAGCCAATAATAAAGAACCAGAAGTAGTGCAAGCCTATTCCTAAAGGAAATTTTATGTGCTGTTGTTTGTTTCCACCAGCTGTCTTGCTCTTTTCCCTTTGCTATAAGAATAGCACTGTTCCCAGTGGGACCCGTCCTTCAGCCTGTGTTCAGGCAGGAGACAACATGTAGAGCAGAGGCGAAGCTCACCACACCCACAGACATATGACACAGGCAAGAGCTAAACCAGTGTTATTGTGTGCTACTAAGATGCCAGGGTTACTTACCATCATGGCACAAACTGGTGAGGTGACTAATACATGAGTGCATAAGAGATTTACTCTAATATACAAGTAACAAATAAAATTCTACTTTTTGGGGGGTCTGATGCTATTAAGATTTCTTGATAAACATGATCTAAAAGGTCACCTGCACCTGGGGGACATCTGTCTTCCTTCTCCTGTCAGGTGGGTTTTAACCATTACCAGACACTGTCCCTGATGAGTTTGTCTCACATAGTGTGTGTTCCTGCACGCAGCTGCTGAGATGAGGGCAAATAAATGTCTAGAATTGCTCCTTCCATCTTCTTTCTTTTTCACAAATGAATTCTCATCCTTTCTCCAAATCCTCCCATTAATAAAGGGCCAAGAAATGATGCATAGTGGAAAACAAGCAGAGGGCATCCCAGCAGGACTTTCATTCTTTCAGGAATAGTTTACCAAATCAAAGTTGCCTGAGGAAGTATACAAATATGATGTTCCCTCATTGTACCCCACCACACTGTCTGATCATGGCTCTAAACATCTAAATAAGGAATTTTGTTGCTACTAATTAAAAAATAAGAAAAAAGTTAGTGGAGTTTTTGCTTTTCGGGAGTAGCAAATGAAATTGCCTTAAAAAAATCTCTGCATGAGTTGGCAGGCTACATTTCATCAGAATTCAAAACAACTGCCTTTAACATAAAGAAAAGAGGTGATTTTAAGAAAAATAACTTAGGTTTACTAAACTTAACTCTTTGACTTGGTGTAAATACATGTACAAATTTTTTCCCCATGCTGGTTCAACTTCAGTAATTCACTCTTTATGTAATTCAAATTGCTATCTTCCTTTTAGAAATAGATTAGTCATAACAAAGGTAGAAAAGGAGATCTAGGAGTGGATGATTTCATAGACATTCTTTTAAAAAATAACAGTCTTATACTCTTGAAAAGCAAAACTTTTTAGGGAGAATGTATTAAGGGAAAATGACACCAGACCTTTGTACTCTCTTTATTGGAGTCCATGATTACCATGAGGTGACACTGTTTTAATCAGGACTAATTACTTTTAGAAAGTAAACCTCTTTCGGTAGAATTCATTAAAGAAATATTTTATAGGAAAGCTCATGAGATAGCAGGATGCAGTGGAAAGTAAGCATGCTATATGCTTACTGTGGTAGGCAGCATAATGCTAGGAGTATGTTACCTTTCATGGCAAAAGGGACTTTGCAGGCCAGGCGCGGTGGCTCACGCCTATAATCCTAGCACTCTGGGAGGCAGAAGTGGAAGGATCACTCAAGGTCAGGAGTTCGAAACCAGCCTGAGCAAGAGTGAGATCCCGTCTCTACTAAAAATAGAAAGAAATTAATCGGCCAACTAAAAATATATAGAAAAAATTAACCGAGCATGGTGGTGCATGCCTGTAGTCCCAGCTACTCAGGAGGCTGAGGCAGGAGGATCACTTGAGTACAGGAGTTTGAGGTTTTTGTGAGCTCGGCTGACACCACGGCACTCTAGCCTGGGCAACAGAGTGAGACCGTCTCAAAAACAAACAAACAAAAAGGGACTTTGCAAATGTGATTAATATGAGGATATTATCCTGGATTATCCAGGTGGGACACATATTAATATAATCACCTGGGTACTTAAAATCTTTTCCAGATGTGGTTGGAAAGAGACATGACTAGGGAAGAATGATCAAAGATGGAAAGCTGCTGCTTTGGAAGATAAAGAAAATGATTACAAGTGATGGAATGTGGCCTCTAGAAGCTGGAAGAGACAAGCAAATGGATAGTGCCCTAGAACTTTTTGAAAGGAACACAACCCTGCTGACAGTGTGACTTTAGTCCAGTGAGACCCATTTCAGACTTCTGCCATCTAGAACTGTAAAATAACAGATCTGTGTTATTTAAACCACTAAAGTATGTGGTAATTTGTTATAGCGGCCTTTGGTAATACACTTACCAAGCACTTGCCTGTTCTTGCTGCATACACAGCTAGACTGCATTTCTGAGCTTCTCTGGAATGCAGGTGAAACAGTGCTAATTTCACAGACGTGAGAACTGTACATACTTAGAAGGGTCCTGCACTTGGTTTAATGCTCTGTCACCACGGTCCTGATATTCATAATAATGTCTGAACAAGGGATTCCACATTTTCATTTTGCACGCGGTCCCCAAATTATGTAGATGGTCCTGTTGGGACTACAGCACTGAAATCTCCCTAGTGACATTGAAAAGGTGATATATGTCAATTTGAGGGATGGGCCCTAAAATCGAATAATAAAATAAAATCAGATAAAAAGAATACTTCTCAATTCTGCACCTTATCTCTCTTTCATTCATGAACAGGAATTAGAGGCTGCTGAAGTCCCAGGAAATGCTGGGCCTACTACATTTGGAACAACAAAAACGGATTCCTGAAAGACAGTATGGAACAGAGCCCCCTTCTTTGAACTGTGACATAAGCCAGAAATAAACTTTCATTATGTTAAGTCCCTGATATTTTAGGGTTATTTGTTTATTATACCAGTTGGCCTCTCTGAGTAAAACATAGTTTATATTAAAATAAGAAGCTCTACCTAAATTATTACCTCAGCAATATATAGCATTTCTAGATATAATAATGGAAGTCCCACATATCAACAAAGTTTTTTTTATTCAGTTGTAGTTGATGAATAAAAATAATTCTGAAAAATGTTAGAACAACCTTGACTTTTCTCTACCTTATCCCACCTCCTTCTCCAACCTGTAAAGTCTACAGGCAAGATAAATAAAAATTAATAAAGAATTTTATTTTTCTATAGTTCACACCATGGGAAATAAGCCTTTTCTTGGGCTAAGCTCTACGGTGAGAGTTAGACCTTCACAGTGATTGAGAAAGCCACCAAGTTGATGTTTAGTCATGCAAAGTCGGGCTGCCTTAAGACAAAGTTTTCTGTTCCATTATCCCTGCACTGCTAATTAAATTTTAATAGTAGCTTCCAAATGATAGAAAAAATGCTATAAATACTATGAGTTGAAAGTGTCCCCCAAAGATCGTGTGTTGGAAACTTAATCCCCAATGCAAGTGTTGAGAGGTAGGACCTTTAAGAGGTGATTAAGTCATGAGAACTCTGCCCTCCTGAATAAATTAAGGTCATTATCACAGGATTGATTTCATTATAAAAGCAAGTTGAATCCCCTCTTTCTCTTTCACACTCTCTTGCCCTTTGGCCTTCCACCATGAGATGACATGACAAGAAGACCCTTGCTTATACCTCTCGACCTTGAACTTCCCACCCTCTAGAACAGTAAGAAATAAATGTCTGTTGTTTACCAATTACCAAGTCTCAGATATTCTGTTATAGCAGCACAAAACAAACTACGACAGTACCGTCACTCAAACCTTCACAGAATGTGGTTATATCAGCATTGTCCATGATTGCTTTTGCTCTTGGTTTTCCTTGGTTATTATTTTCATCATTGCCTCTGTTCCAGTCTTCTAATCAGGAACACAGTTACATCAAATGTCCTCACTGAGAAACAGGACGTCAGGCAGAATAAAATAGGTGTATAATTTAAGTTTTTTAGCTCTTAAGAGATTGAAGGGCTCAGAAGATGTTTTGTTATTATTGGCATGGTTAAGACTACTTGGATGTTTTGGCTCTTGAACTAAATGTAATCCGTGTACAATGTCTCAGTAGTTCCAAACAATGATTCTGCTTTTACTTTTCTGCTCCACTGAGAATGACTTTACTGTCAGTAAAACTTATGACAAGGTTGGAAGGGAGATTGATTTTTGGATGAGAGGAGTGGTGTTAGAAAACCAACTGAGATTCGCAAAACACAAAACTGCATATTACTGCAAGTTAAAATTACACTTATGGTCATCCACAAATAAACAAGTATTAATTGAACGAGTATTGTGTGCCTAGTACTGACTTAATGATAAATAATATAGGAAAATACTTTTCTGTAGATAAATGAAACTATGCATGTTAAGGATTTAAACATACTTTGTTAGAAATTGAACTTACTTATTTTTAATCACAAAAGGCCAGTAACTAAAATCACATGAAACATGAGTTTTGAGTAAGGCGAAAGAAACCCAGGATTCAATTACTTGTCAAACAAGTATAATTATGGCTTTAGTTTTCAATTATATTTCTGGGAGAAAGAGTAATATTTATTGATTTTTAAATTACCACTGATAAAATTGACAACAGTTATATTTTTATGTTGAGAATATTTTAATGGTGACTTATGTTTGAAAATTGCAGACTTAACACAAATACATATTTCCTCTTTCTCTTGACATACCATTAAAATAATAGTAAAGCAATAAATACTATAAACCACAACAGTAAAGAAAACCAATGGCAGCTATGAAAAGATGATGAATGTTAGCAAATTTCTGGAAGACAGAAAGCAGTAGACAGTGTTGACTGATGACAGGAGAAAGCTACAGTCTTGTTTACAAGCAAAGGGGGTTGGAAATGATGAGATAGCTAAACCATCTGCCAGGCTGTACAGAAGGCAGGGTCATAGCAGTGATGGCCTATGCTTATGCAGGATTACATCCTACAAATGGGACAATCTAAAATCAGGTTTCTCTACTTTAACTAAATAACATGGTAGGGTTGTCTTGGGCAAAAATAGTAGGCATTAGTGCCCCTACTCCCATCCTTGCAATTAAGTTTCCCAGCAAAACGACCATGTGCCCCACCCTCATCCAGAAGATATGTTCTCCAGGTGAAAAAACACACAGGTGTATGCACTGCAAGTCAACCTTCCTTTGCCTCATTAGTAAATGCAAATCATTAATCATTCACCACTACAAGAGACTCTAACATGAAAGAGAAAACCAAGATAAACAAACAACAAGAAAAACCTAACTTCTAAGGAGATAGAAGTTAGGAAACAAAAAAATAAAACTAAACCAAAATTTTAATTATTATCTTCTCAGAGAGAGAAAAATGTTCATGTATTTTTAAAAGATACAAAGAAAAAGAAATAATAACAAAATGGCAAGATTTCCTGGAAACTAAAAACAAAATTCAAAAAGAATAAAAGATAAATTTGAGGAGATCTCCCTAAATATAAAACAAAAACACATAGGGGTAAAAGTATGAAAAGTAAAGATAGAAGATAAAGAGTATCAGCTAACCATTGGAAAGGTCAGAGAAAGTTATCAATAATAATAAAATCCATACAAGAAAATTTTCTGAGTTACAAGCCTTCACATTCGAAAGGTTTGAAGCATAAACACAGTGAACAGAAAATGATCAGCACTTAGACACATTGAGGTTAAATTACAAATCACCAAGGATAAAGAAGAAATCTAAAAATTCTCCAGAAAAAAAAAATAAAACTCACTTGCAATAGTATAAGAAACAGCTCAACATCATTGTTCTTATAAGGTAATGGAGCAATGTCTTCACAGTATTAAGTGCACAATGATTTTCAACCCAGAATATATTTCACTACAAGCTTTCTGGACTAATTGACTTTTGTCTTCCAGTTTTAATCAATTTTTGTATTGAGATAATTGTAGATCTGCATACAGTTACAAGAAAGAATACAGAGAGATGCCCTGAACACTTTGCCTAGTTTCTTTTAGTGGTAAGATTTTATAAAATATGGCAGAATATCACAACCAGGATATCAACACTGATACAATCCAACAATTTTATTTAATGTTCAGATTTCTTCAGGTTCTAATGGGAGCATTTAGAGCTACAAATTTTCTTTCCAACACTACTCTAGCTGCACTCCACAAATTTGACACGTTTTAGGGTTCTTAAAATTCATTTCTGTGTATTTTTTAAATTTCTTTGAGCTTTCTTATTTGAGTCAGATTATTTAGAAGTGTTTTCTTTAGTTTCCATGTGTTCAGAGATTTTCCTGTTGTGATTCTTTTATTCACTTCAAGTTTGATTCCATATGGTCAGAAAATATACTCTGTATGATTTCAATTTTTAAATTTTTTGAAGTATATTTTATGGCCCAAGATATGACCTATCTTGATGAAATGTTCTATGGATACTTAAACAAATTGTGCATTCTGCTGTTAGGTGGAGTGCTCTATATATGTCAATTAAATTCTTTTGGTCAATTGCCTTATTCATATCTTCTATATCTTTCATAATTTTATCTCTAGTAGTGATATTCATTGCTGTGAAGAAGGAGGTGTTAATTCCCCAACTATAATTGTGGATTAGTCCATTTCTACTCTATTAGGTTTGGTTTTATGTTTATGAGTTCCTGGTTTTTTGGTATGGGTCCATATTTAGGATTATTGTGTCTTCCTGGTGAGTTGACTCTTGACTCTTTTATCATTGTATAATGTCCTTCTTTGTCTCTAGTAATTTTCTTTGCTCTGAGATTTATTTTATCAGATGTTAATAGAGTAACTCCTGCTATTTTTCATGACATATGATTTTATACTTATACAAAATATGTACTTATATATTTTTACTTTTAAATTACCTGTGTTGTTGAATTTGAAATGAATTTCTCATAGGCAGCATGTGTCATGGGTCCCAAACACCATCCCCATGTTTGATGGTTCACTTACAGGATTCAGAAGATTTAGCACAGTCAGACTCATGGCTATGATTTACTACAGCAAGGGATTTAGTTAGCAAAGGAAAATGTACCTGGTGTCAAATCCAGGGGAAATTCCTCCTGGAAGGTCTTGGAGGAGTCTTCTCCCAATTGAGTAACACAAATGTAGAATTACTCAATCAAAATGTTATGACTCATGAAATGTGTTGTTTGTTTGTTTTTACTAGGAAGGCTCATTAGAGACTGTGCCCAGAGTTTTTTTTTTTTTTTTTTTTTTTTTTTTTTTTATTGAGAATTGGTCACGTAGGCATCTTCTGCCTAGCATGTACCAAAATTCCAGGCTTCCAGAAGCAAAGCAGGTATTTGGGATAAACCATATTATTTGTACAATTTAAGTACAGTGAGGAACACATCAGAGAATGGTGGGAACCCTTTTAAAATACAAGTTCCCAGACAGCTGGCAAGAACCAATATTATAGCAGGTCTTTCTAAGGATAGCAACCACAGGTTTACTATGTTAATTCTTTACTGCATACAGTACATTGTTCAGATCACTCTTTTTCCCACTCTATTAAACTGTCTTTGGATTGTTGTATTTAGAGAACCTATATTTCAATTAATTGTTAGTATATTAGAGTTTAAGTCTGTCATTGTAAAATCCGATTTGTATTTCTTTTGGTTCTCATTCCTGGTTTCTCCTTTCATGTTTTACTATGGGTTGATAAGAACACTTTTTTAAAGGAGCCCATTTTAATTTATTTAAAGTGTTTTTGAGTGTATCCCTTATTATAATTTTTGTAGTGGCTACTATGAGTATTATAATATATAGGCATGACTTATAACAGGCTACAGGTATTAATATTTCACCATTTTGAGTACAGAGTAGAAATCTCATTTCCACTTTTATAATTTTATACATTGCTTTTGAAAAACCTGTATAGATATATTGGAAAATATTCACCTGGAAATCCTCAATATGCATATGATTTTTTTTAAAAAGTGGGTCTATTTTGTGGAAGTATGAGCCTATAAAAACATGGTTTGAAGTCAGACTTTCCTTGCCTCAAATCCAAGTTTCTCTAGTTATAAATAAACCTTGAAGAAGCTTCTTAATCTTGTGTTTCTCACTTTTCTTATCTATAAATTGGAGTTAATTTCTACTCCATCAAGTCATTGTAGTGATTAGCCAGAAAAACACTGCAAAAACTACTAGAATTATTCCTGACACATAAAAGACACTCAATAATGATTCTCAGTAATGATATGTAATTCTCATTATTGCTATTGATATAATGGTGATGATGATAATAATGATGGAAAAGAATAGAATGAAGACAGAAAATCTTCTTCAAAAACATTGAGGCATAGAAACAAAATATTCTAGCCTAACAAATCATAGCAACTAGAGCTAATTATGTTAGTGTGGATGAGAGACATGAGAAAACTGGAATATATAATGAGAAAAGGTATAGGTTATAATAAAGCAAAGGGAAATAAAAATAATTTTATAGATTGAAATCAAAATATTCTCATTAGCAGTCACCTTCTGTATAAGGGAAGAAGAGGGAAAATCATACCAAAAGTTCAAGAGGAAGAAAAAATATAAATTGAACACATTTAAAATATTTACAAATACTTATCAACAACTAGTTAGAGGCTAAGAATGGATCACTGGCTCAGCTTTATAAATTGTGGAAACTTCATGCATACCTTGTTAAGTAAAGGTCTCCAAGAGAGAAAGCCACCACCATCTTGGAAAGCTGAAATATTTAAACAATATTTCCAGTAAATAAGGAGCTGAAATTTAAAAGCTGATAGCAAATGTAAATGGAGGAAATAACATTTCACATCTGTGGCTGCTGCCAGAGATCATATGCAAATGTCCTGCATGTAATACATACTAAAAATTAAATGCAACATTAGAAATCATTTGCTCTGATAGAGTTGTTTTACTGATAAAGAAACTGAAGCTAAAAATGCATGCGATGAAAAATGTTGCATTTCCCATTGATGCAAATTACTATGGGAAAAGAAAAATAAAACCAAGCAAAGTACTTTATTTCTGGAATCAGATCCACTGATAATATGAATTACAGAAGACCATTTGTATTAATAGAAGTAGTAATATAGATGTATCAATCATGCTGATACAGATGCCATGAAAGTAGACTGTAAAAAAATTCTATTTTGAAAGATAGATTTTTCCCAGGGTAAAATCAAACAAAAAGTACTTTGCAGCTAACCTCTTTGTAAAGCAAATAATTATTTCATACTATGATAAATAAATTGTAAATGATCTCTTTTAAAACGTTATTTTTTGATAATTATCCATTAAACAAATATGCTGTTGTATGCAATACATGTTGGACATGGAACATACTTAAAAGTGTGCTGTCTTTCCTGACAAGTAGCTTAACAATTAATCAAAGCAATGATAACACTATTAATTGTAATGTTTAACCCCCATGCCATTTTCATAACAAAGACTAAAACAAATGCTAAAATGATGCTGGAGGCATAGTGATTAGAAAGGTTTTCCAGAGGAGATGGTGCCCAAGTATGGAATAAAGTATAAATACTTTGGTGGTGGAAATGGAATGAGAAAGTTGTTTCAGATATGAGCAAAAGTACAGAGATATGGAAGTAAATTGTATAAATAATCCAAAAATTGGGCTGAAGTTGTGGGGACTCAAGGTTCATGGGATTAGAAGGCTGTTGGTATTAGAGATAATGCTGAAATTATAGATTAGAGCCAGTATTTAAAGCTGTTTGATGCCATATTTAAGAGTTAAGATTCATCCTAAGTACAAAGAGAAGCCGTAGCTGGTTTGTGAGCAAGAAATGGCAATCTGATTTTTGGTTTTGGAGGACAGCTGACAGTTACATAACGGATTGATTGAGAGGGTAGAAATCGAAGAGTCTGTTTGGAAGTCTACAGAACAATTCAGACAATATTCAGAAATGATAGAGATCTGAATTCAAATAGCTTCTGTGGGAATAAGTGGGAATGTGTGGCAAATCATATCATGAAGAAAGTAAAAATATAATGTATGGAATGGGAAAGAATATTTGCAAATCTGTTAAGGGACTTGTATCGAAAATATGTAAAGAACACTTCAAATGCAATAACAAAAAAAGATAAATAACCCAATTAAAAGAAGAAAAATTTATCTGAATAGAAATTTCCCCAAAAAGGATATACAAATGACCATTGGTCACATGAAAAGATATTTCACATATTTAGCCATTATAGAAACAGAAATTAAAACCACAATCAATGAGATAATATTTCATTCCCACCAGAATGGCTATTAGTGGATACTATTTTGGGGGGAGGTGATGAAATATTCTAACTAAAATTGATTGTGAGGATGGTTACACAACTCTATAAACATACTAACTACACTCTAATTGAATGAATTGCATGATACTAATTAAATCTCCAACAAAACTGCTTTTAAAAGGAGTGGGTAGATTTGAGTGATATTTTAGAGTTAAAATTGGCAGAATTAATAATTCATAAACTTATAGTGTTAATGAATAAATCTGTCAATAAAATTTAATCCTCTGTTTAATCCTTTGTGTGAGTGTGAGTATAGCATTGCCACTGTCTGTAATCAGATGGAAGAACATGTTGGGGAGAAAATATAAATTTCATTTCAGACATGTTGAGCTGAAGTTTTGGTTTCTTTAGTTTCTTGTTGTCACTTATGACATCAATAACTTTGAAGAAGTTCTGGAAAAACTGAATATTCACATGTAGAAGAAGAAAACAAGATCCCTATCTTTCACCATATATAAAAATCAATTCAAACTAAATTAAAGAGTTAAATGTAAGACTTGAAACTATAAAATTACTAGAAGAAAATATAGGAGAGATGCTTTATAATGTTGGTCTGGACAAGGATTTTTTGGATAATAACTAGAAAGCATAGCAACCAAAGCAAAAGTAGATAAATGGGATTACATCAAACTAAAGATCTGTACAACAAAACAAAGAACAGAGTGAAGAGACAACCTACAGAATAGGAGAAAATATTTGCAATTTATGCATCTGACAAGGAGTTAATTATCCAGAATATAGAATAAACTCAAACAACTCAATAGCAAACTAATAATTCAATTAAAAATGACTAAAAGACCTCAATAGACATTTCCCAAGAGAACACATACAAATGGCCAACAGGTATCAGGTATATGAAAAATCACTCAACATCACTAATCATCAGGGAAATGAAAATCAAAACCACAATGAGATATCACCTCACTCCAATTAGAATGGCTATTACCAAAAAGACAAAAAATAACAAATATTGGCATGAATATGGAGAAGTGGGAACCATTATACACTGTTGGTGAGAATATATTATACTAATGTACAGCCATTATAAAAAATACTATGAAGGTTCCCAAAAAATTAAAAATAGAACTATCATTAGTTATTTATTTTTATTTTAATCCCACTGATTAATTGATTTACATATTTTAAAATTTGTTAATATTTTTAATGTCCTAGAATTCTGCTTACTATGGCAAATCTTTCATGAGTATTTGAAAATAATGTATATTCTGCTCTTTGAGTTTGAAGTGTTCTATAAATATTAATTAGGTCATATTGGTTGATAGTATTATTCAGGTTGTCCATATTTTTACTAAGTTTCCATCTAATTTTTTTATTGATTAATGAGAGTGAGATATTGATTTGGCCAACCGTAATTGTTGATGTGTCTATTTTTGCATTTTTTAAATCAGTTTTGCTTCACATATTTTACAACTATTTTTTAGTTGGCTAAAAATTAGGTATAGTTGTATATTCTTTATGAATTAAGCCCTATATCATCATACAATGCCCCTCTTTATACCTAATAATATTCCTTGTTTTAAATCTACTTAGTTATTAATTTAGCCATGTCACTTTTTTATTATTAGTGTTTACATGGAACATTTTTCCCCCTCCTTTTATTTTTATCCATTTTATGTCTTGACATTTAAATTGGGTTTCACATAGTGTATATTTGGTCTTGCTTTCTTATCCAATCTGGAAATCTCTTCCTTTGAATTGAGAGTATTTAGAATATTCACATTTAATGTAATTATTGATATGGTTAGACTTAATTCTATTTTGCAAGGTGTTTTCTATTTATACATCTGTTCTTTGTTCCCTTGTCATCTTTTTCTGACTTCTTTTGGATTAATTTTCTTCATATTCCATTTTATTTCTACTATTGCCTTATTAGATATGTCACTTTTTAATTTTTTATGGTAACAGAGTTTGTCAACCTTACCACCATCAGCATTTTTTAGTTAGACAATTTTGATTTTGCTGGTAGAAATCTATCCTCTGCATTGTAAAATATATAACAGCATTGCTAGACACTGAACCTACTTGGGTTTCTCTGAACACTTTAGATCTCTGTTATTTTATTTTTATTAGATCTTGGCCCTTACCACTTTATATTTTTTCTTCTTCATTCTTTCTCTTTTCTTCTTCTTGAACTCCAGTTACATATATGTTATTCTGTATGCTATGTTTCCATGGTTGTTGGATGCTTTATTATATTTTTCTCAATTTTTTGTTCTTTGTGGAAAATCATCAGTGTGGATAATTTCTATGGACCTATCTCTAAGTTTTCTGATTTTTCTTAAGCTGTTTTCTGTCAGCTGATAATTCTATTGACGGGATACTTTATCTCAGATATGGTAAGGGGATTTTCCTAGCATTTTCATTTGGCAAGTTCTTATAATTTCCATCCTTTGCTACATTTTTCATTTGTTCATTAACATTTTCTAGATTTTTAAAACTATATCCTTCAAAACATTACTTGCAGTTATATAAAAATCTCTGACCTATTTGATATATCATCTATGAGATTGTTTTTATTGTTTGATTTATCTTTACAGTAAGCCAGATTTTTTTTGCTTTTTAGTGTTCCTCAAAATGTTTAATTATTAATTATTATAAGAGAACAATAGAGGCTAAAAGAACTAGTATTTACATTAGAAATGATATGATTCTTCTTCTGGCAGCTATTAATATAGTAGGTTGAGTAAATTAGCAAGTTTCTGAGATTGACATTTTTTTTATTGCTGTTGTCACCTTCAGTGTAGCACAGACTTCAGTTCTTTCAGCACTGAGGAATTATTCCCGCTATCCATGCTCTCCAATAAGCTTTTAGCAATCTATGAATGCTTGTACTACATAAGGGTCTCTCTCTGCACGCTTTTGGTCCTCCACCATTAGTAGACTGTGATTGCTTCTTATTGTTGTTACTTGGTGGAAGAGCCTTTTGTCAGTGTGGTGGGAGGTGGAGTTGAAGAAGGGTTCTCTATTCTCTTGTCTCAGGCTTAGTCTTACATAGGTCTGTTTTCCTGGAGCTTGAGGTTGGGGATTTTCTGTCTGCATTCCCTGACCCTCTTCCTCAATGACAGCCAGATTCTGCCTTGTACCTGTTTTAAGCATTGAGCAGGAAGCGGCTTCTTATCCCACCCCAATAGTAAGAAACCTCTAATATTTCCCAGAAATGAGAAAAAGATTACTTATTTAGGCAGAAAGTGAGCTATGCAATTTATCACAATCCCCTCCATTTACCCAATGTATGGTTAGGCCCTCAACAGTGGCCTTATTCTCTCACTTATTTTACCTGTCCCATCCTTTCTGAGAATTTGAGTATGGAACCCCAGGTATAGGTAAATTCATACCACTCTGAAATTTCATTAAGAACTACCATATCTAACACCTTCCCATTATTAAAAAATACATATTAAAAGATAAATTCTGATATAATATTACTACTAGTTGTGTGGAATTTAGAAAAATGTTCTAAATCGTAGTTACACCTAAATTGGTATATGAGTGGGGTCTATGAATCATTGGATATCTCAATTTCTTGGAACAATGTTTCCTCATTTTCAATGTAATTCAGTTAAAAAATCAGGTATAGTTTTGTGCAAGTCACTGTGTTGATCCAAAGATGAATGAAATGCAGTATTTTCCCCAAAGAAGTTTGTACTCCAACCTCAAGAATATTTGATCAATAGCTAAGGTCCCTCTATGCTCAAAAATTATATGATTCAACATCCTTGTGTTCAAGAAAAAAAAATATCTCAGGTTAAAACATAAATAAAATTATTTAACCACACTAGATAATATTTGAAGTTAATAATAAAATATTGTTTAATTCAGCCTGACAGAATTCTATTGATTTTCATGTATACGAAGAATTTGATTTGTGCTCCCTTTGTCTCTTTTGATTAATAGAATATCTCAGTTTATCCAAAGATTCAGTCATCCAAGATCCTCCTGTGTATTTCATTTCAAATAAATTGAAAGTTTGTGTCAATGAAGCTTGGTTTAATAAATAAAAGAATCTCTAAAAGTTAATTTGGAATACAGTATAATACCTTTGGAATCCAGATAATAAGTACTTTTTAGTATTAGACATATTTCACAAAATGATCATGTCTCAAGTCTCATTTCAGTTTGAAAGAAAATAGAAAGTGTTATGAACAATCACAAGTTTATTATTTTTTCTACAACTTTTGTTAGTTTTTTTTTATTAGTTTGTCCTAGAATGTTACAATAGTATTTGTTAAAATAACAGACATGAAAATGACTACTAGTCTGGTTAAATGCTTAAATTATCATGATGCATTGAAATATAATTCTTCATATTATTAATAGTTAAATAAATTATATATCTCAATAAAATAGCATCCTATTTTATTAAAAAATTATTTTCAGTGACTATGCATTGACAAAATAATCTATACAGTATAATGTCAGTTTATTATAAAACTTTGTATGAGTGTGTGTGTTTGGAGAGAAAGTGTATATATGTGTGTCTGTATATCCATGTATCTTAACTATGCTTATCTTGGAGGTACATGGAGTTGTGAGTTATTTTTGGACTCTGAGAGTTTTTTCTCCTAACACCAACATATTCTGACACCAACTGAGTTTCCTACGTTTCCTTTCAGTTCTGATACTAAATACCACAGGTTTAAGGGCTCAATCCCACATGACTGCCCTCACATTACACATTAGTTACAAGTCCCAGGCCATCCACACTTCTGAACAACTGGCTATAAATCAAGAGTCACCAAGACCCCCTCCTCAATTTTGATAATTTGCTAGAACAGCTCACAGAACTCAGGTAGGCACTTTACTTATGTTTACCAGTTTGTTATACAGCATAAAAAGAAATAGCCAGAGGAAGAGACACAGAATGTGAGGGCCTGAAGGGTTCCAAGTGCAGGAGCCTCTTACCCTGTGAAGCTGATGTATGCTACCCTCCTGACACATGGTTATGTTTGCCAACTCAGAAACTCTCCAAACCCTGTTGTTTAGGGGTTTCTGTGGAGGCTTCATTATGTAGGCATGATTGATTCAATCATAGGCCATTGGTAATTGATTCAATCTCCAGCTCCTCTCTGCTCCCTGGGGGTTGGAGGTGGGGCTGAAGGTTCCAAGCTTCTAATCAAGTCTTGGCCTTTATGGCAATCCATCCTGATCCTAAAGCTATCCAGGGCCCAGCCCACCAAGAGGGCTTCATTAGAACAAAAGATACCCCTATACCCTTATCATTTGAGAAATCCCAAGGATTTTAGGAGTTCTGTGCCAGGAACTGGGGACAACGACCAAATATCTTTCTATGACATCATATTCTCTATATTGTTTTCTTAGAATTATAGCATGTATATGTTTGTGTGTGTATAGCTTTTGTAAAAGCAAAAATAATTTAACTTGTAAAATCTACTATCTAGCAAAATATAGCCTTCATATAAAATATTTGTTTGCTTCAGTGAATGATTCTGAAGCAAACTATTTCTTAAGAAATGTTTAAAATTTATCAGAAGGCCTTTCATGCAAATTGAACCAGGTTAACATGGTCTCTTATGTGGAATAATTTGAGGGCCATAAAACCACCACCTACGCACTCCTACTTCATTCTCACCGTCACCACTATCCTTGTCACAGAGGTTGAATTACCAAATAATACTCACAATTCACATAACATGGATTTGCCTTTAAGTTAGTTTTCTGCTTGGGACAGTATGCAAAAGAAACGTGAACATTTAATATAAACCTTGAAAAGCTATATGGTCTGAATGTTTGTGTCCCTATAAAATACATATGTTTCAATCCTAAGCCCCCGGGTGATGGTATTAGGAGACACAACCTTTGGGAGATGATTGGGTCATGAAGTTACAGCCTTCATGAATGGGATTAACTAACTAATGGGATTGATTAGGAGGCCCAGGGAGCATGTTCTTCCCTTGCAGCATGCAAGGACACAACCAGAAAGTGCCATCAATGAAACAGAAAGTAGGCTCTCACCAGATATCAAATCTCCCAGCACCTTGATCTTAAACTTCCCAGCCTCCAGAATTGTGAGCCATAAATTTCTTGTGCTTATAAAATTCCTAGTATATGGTATTTTGTTATAGCAGCTCAAACAGACTAAGGCAAAAAAGCAAAATAATTCTATATAAATCTCACAAAAGTCAAAAAGGATTTTATTATGATTTGTTTTGTTTTTAATCTCCTATACTCAATGAAAAATCTCTTTAAAAATAAGGATTTTCTGACTTTTGTCTAATAAGCCTCTGCTCCAGCTGTGTGGTGGATCTTAGATCGTTTCAGTGACAATCAATCTAGCCCCTTTAAGGTCTTTTCAGTTATGGCTTTACCTGGTCAACCCAATCAACAAAATAAAATTCTGGATCCCAAGCAACAAGATATTTTTTTATTTTAGAAGGCAGAGCAGGGGCTAAAGTGGGATATTCATAATTATTTTCTATTTCTTTTTAATTGTTATTTCAATACCAAAATTTGGGTTAAGATAGCACAAATTTCATTTAAGTTCAAATGTTTTGTTCAGATTAGAATTTACATTTATGAAGTAGCTAATTTGCTTAATTTTGGCAACAAAAAATAAAAGAACATAATTTTGTCCTCAAGAAACTTATAATCTGTTAGATGACAAAACAAAATCAACATAATATTGATACAGAAGGAATAAAGATCACAAACTGATATGCATCAATTTTATAATTTATAAGGTAAATTTATAAGAGTACTTGGTCTTGTACTAAGTAGACGACCTATGGATGAAACAAAAGACAATTACATTTTCCTCTCTGGAAGAGGTTGGACAAAGATTCAGAGCATATGATGTTCTCTGAGAGGACAAGAACTGAGAAACTGAAAACAGGAAAGCATCAGCCTCTTCTGCGTGAAGAGAAAGTCAGTGCAGGCGAGAGGTAGAAGCAGCATCAGTGAGACTGGTCCTGGGTAAGTCAAAAGAGAACAGACCTTGGATTCCAGGGTGATGTGACAAGGATAGAGGTCAGTTTATTTATACATGCCCTTGGCTACGGTCAAGAGTAGTTGGGGATAGTTGACAGGAATAGAATTATATTGAAATACTCAAATGTTTAGCTTCACATGGTCACTGCAAATGTTAGGTCATTTACCTTCACATCTCCTTAGCTTTCTTTTAAGAAGTTGGTTGGTAAGTTGGTTTAAATAATTTCAACAGTACTAAGGAAAGCACCCCTCAAAACACACACACACACATACACATACACGCACACACACAAAGAAACACAAAAACTCTTTGCATGTGGTCTTTGCACAAAGTGATGTGCTTCCACTGTGGATTATGAGAATGTTTCCTTGAATTCTGGGCCCAAATTACCAAGACTACTGAGAAGAAATTTCGACTCCAAAATCTGGAGCAGGCAGCACAGCTGTGAAGCCAAGTTTGTGGGGTTTATTAGGGCAGCAGCTGGGCATGGGCTGAACAAAAAGATAATTCCAGTGCTTTGGAAGAAAGAGTGTGATGAAAGGCACAGCTTCATCTTTTCTTGGTGAAACAAGAAAATAACTTTAAAAAAATCACTAAGCGATCAGCACTTTAAATAACAATGTCATATTAAGGCACTCGGAAAAGTTCATGTTCTTCATCTCCCCCACATTCATTACTGTCATTCACAGAACATTGTTAAGTCAAAGATTTGGTTCCCGTTGATCTTTAGAATGGGCGGTACAGTAACTCAAATTGTATTTCAATTTGTTGAAAAAATTTAATTTAAAATAGGAAAAGCAAATAAAGTCAAACTGTATAGTATAACCTTTAGGAAAAAGGAATTAGGGAATTTGGCATTTCCTATGTGGTCTAACATTGGACCTTACGGCAAAATGCTGAAAAGAGACTCTGGGAGGGGAAAGCAGAAAGCATGTGATAAAGATGTATTAAAGTTTACCTCGGTTCAGTGATCTCTCTTCACGTTGCATTGCAGGATATTTCTGCCTTAGGCTGATTATCAGAGATGTCTTGAGAAAAAAATTTAAAGTATTTCCATGTGATGTTAAAAATGCCATGGAGTATGAGGCATAAGAACTGGGGTAGTCTTATTAAATCTTGCATAGCAGATAAAGCTTTATGTGTCACACCTCCCTTTTCTAAATCCTGTCTATATTTCTCCTATAATACTATCTCGCCACCTACTCTCCAACTATTAGGATCCTTATATTTATTTGAAAAAATTAGTATCAACACAAAAATATGAATTTAGTTCTTTCAAAGAAGTAATAAAATTCAAAACATTATATTTATGTAAATGGATTTATTCATTTTATTGAAGTGTATGAGCAACTTCATGATTTTCATGAGACTCTGATGTTTGTGTATATGTGGAATGATGACTGTATGTTGCATCTAAGTATGACAAAGCTTCTAAATATTGGCTGATAGCCAATGGCAGAAAACTACATCCTGGCCAGGGTAGAGAAAGAGGAGATTTATTCAGGACCCAGAGGATCTCCCGTCCTGATGGCACAGATGTATTAGGCAAACTACTCTAACAAGTACTACTGAATTCAGGATAAGTATACTTGATAATTATATATTATAAGATATATTTGGTCATATGGTTGCATACATTAGATGAAAGATATGTAAAGAGGTTGTGGAATGTCAATAAAAATATGTATAATACTTGGAAATTGGCACATGAACTCACTGGGCATCCTTTTAGTGGAGTGATGAGTCTTGCCTAGCAGATCTTTGGAGAAATATCTGATTCTATAGAGGTGTGCATTTTCTATTGACTTACTATAGCTACACTATTTTCTAACACTATAGGAATAGAAGTAAACTTATAGATAAAATAACAGAAATACCAATATTCTTTACACATAGTAATGCAAATGAATTTTATCAAGTAGAGATATAATTGATTTCTACCCTGTAGAAAAGATAAACCCAAACATTATATTTTATGCCATGTGGAATCTTAACCAGTTTTGCCTCTATTAGTGAATTTATTTTCTTGTTTTTGACTGCCTATTTATACCTCCAGCCTATAGTATCCCTTAAGCTACTTTTAAAAATGTCTTACTAGTTCCCATATATATCAGTTTACTAGGGCTGCTATACTAAAGTATGACAGACTGGGTGGCTTCAACCACAGAAATTTATTGTCTGACAATTCTGGAGGCTAGAATTCCTAAAAGAGGTGTCAGTGAAGTTGCTTTTTCCTGGGGCCTTGTTACCAAAAGTTTCGCACTTGTCCCTAAGACTGCAGAAGAAGAATGAGGACAAGTGGTTTGAAGAGAAGGAAAGAAAAGTTTATTAATTTGCCAGCAAATGAGAAGGTTGGCAGACTCCCATCTTAAAATACTAACATCCTCTTTCTGAGCAGAAATAAGGAGCTTTTAAAGGTTCTGATTAATCCCATCTTTAGCTGAGACAATCATGACCCCCCCACCCGGATAATTCCCTTGAGCTATCTCCTGAGGCACAAAGAACAAACGACACTGTCCTGTCCTTCCTGACCACTGGCCCAAGGCAGGGATATGGGTTTTAGTTCTCAAAAAGGGTGAAGGGGTTTTGAAGAGATAGAAAATATTTTTACTCTTTTTCAGGCCATTTTCTATGTGACAGCCTTTCTCTTGTTTTGCACATGGCCTTCTTTTCCTCCCTGTATTTTCATGTGGTCTTCTACCTGTGTCTCTGTGTGCCCTAATTATTTTTTCTTGTAAAAATACCAGTCATATTGGATTAAGGTATACCTCAATGACCTCATTTTAACTTAAATTATCTCTTTAAAACCCCTATCTCCAAATTGAGTCACATTCTAAGATACAAGGTGGTAGGCCTTCAACATAAGTAGTTTTTTTTTTTGTTTGTTTGTTTTTTTAGACAGAGTCTCACTCTGTTGCCTGGGCTAGAGTGAGTGCCATGGCATCAGCCTAGCTCACAGCAACCTCAAACTCCTGGGCTCAAGCAATCCTTCTACCTCAGCCTCCTGAGTAGCTGGGACTACAGGCATGTGCCACCATGCCTGGCTAATTTTTTTTATATATATATTTTGAGTTGGCCTATTAATTTCTTTCTATTTTTAGTAGAGATGGGGTCTCGCCCTTGCTCAGGCTGGTTTCGAACTCCTGACCTTGAGTGATCCACCTGCCTCGGCCTCCTAGAGTGCTAGAGTGCTCACAGGCATGAGCCACCGTGCCTGGCTTCAACATAAGTAGTTTTAAAACAAAATTCAGCCCGTAACATCACTATTACTTATAATGCATTGAAGAAAATCTCTGAGAAAGGCTCATTTATTCTTTGGAGGGGAGTCATTTATTTTATTTTTTTTTGGAATATTTTAATTTAGCAGGAGAGGAATAAAGGATATGCTGGAGATTGTTAAGTCAGGTCCTGTCTCTTGACTACAGAAAAACAAGCTCCCATTCTAATGGGAAAAGTATGCAATTTAACTTTTTTTTTTTTCTCATTGCGTATGTTTGTGCTTAACATATATTGTTAACATCAATTTTCTTGCTATGCAGTGGTCAGGTTTGGATGGAATCCCAGAACAACCAAAAATCTCCAAAAAGATTATGAAATTGTTGCCTCAAGGACTACATGGAAAATAAATCCTCAGGCTGGAAAGAAATCCCTGACCCTTATGTTACAAATAACCCTCAATTCTTTCTTTTCTTAACTATGAGAGGACAAGCAAGGCAGTCAAGGGAAGGAAATCTGATGTGTGTTTTGATAACAGACTAGCTCTCTGTGGAATTCTATAGTTGTCACTTTAC
>CAUYRT010074403.1:0-37433 GCA_963574885.1 Lepilemur ruficaudatus | reverse complement strand
ACAGTTGGAGCACTATGTATGTACTCTATGGACTACTTTGTCAGAGTAGGTTTTTGAATGTAACAAGATAAGTCAACGTGAGTGGTAATATATTTTGGGAAATCAGCTCACTACAAATTGTGACTGTAAACATTGTACTGTAAATGCTTTGTAGTTTTCCCCCAATAAGAAAAATAAATAAATAAATAAATAAATGTAATAGTTTTACAAAATTATATTTTACTGTTAACCATTTTGGGGTCAATTTTCCCAAGCATACAATGGACTTTTTCAATAATATTTCTTTGTTTAAATGTTAAAAAAAAAAAAAAAAGCTTTTGTGATGCTACCGCTAAGAACTGGAAATGTCTATCCAATTTCGGACCCATCACGCCATGCTAAACTTTTTGATAACGAATTAGCTACAGGTTGCCATGAGTCATATTTTTTTCATGGTTAATCTGGTTTATTCACCTCTTATGTCTTCATGACATTGTGGCAATTAAAAGATTTTTGTTTTAACCCTTCGAGGAAAAAAAATTTCACCATGAATTGGGAGGCCCTATATGGTTGTGGAAAGGGTACAGGGTTAGTTTCCAAAGGTGAGGCAGCCTGGTCTTTTGTGTGTGTGCTAGATTGATTGCATTATTGCTCACAAGTGTTTATTCCCCTTCCCTCGACATGGCACAGCCCAGCCCTGCACGCTGTTTCTGCTGCCCTTATGGGAAGAGCACAGTCGTGGGCTGTGCCGCAGGGGATGCATGTGGGTCTCACAAGTGCACAGAAACTTCAGGAAATGTGGTAAGTTCTTGCCAGCTCTCTGGATCTGCCCTCTGCAGCAAAGCCAATTACTACGGTATGACTTACACAGTTCACTCAAGCTTAGCCCCATTTTTATCACCTTACTCTAATTGAGAAAAAATATTGTTCACTTCTAACTAAAGGGGACGCAAAGTAACGCACTAAGTGGACTTTTTAAATCAGAAGAGCTGGTTCTTGCTCCACTTCCTCCAGGTATGAGTATGTGACCTTGTGCGAGTCATTTAACCTCCCTGAGCCTCAATTTCCTCATCTTAAAAATGGAAATAAGAGTTCTGCTGCTGCTTACCTCGTGTGACTTCCAAGAGACTCAACTAGAGCCGGGATTGGCAAACATTTTTCTGAAAAAAGTCAGATAATAAATATTTTAGGCTTTGTAAGTCCCATCTGGTCTCTGTCACTCTTTGTTCTCCTCTGCTTCCTCCTCTTTCTTCTCCTACAACCCTTTAAAACTGTAAAACCCATTTTTAGCTTGCTGGCCATACAAAGCCAGGCCTTGGCCAAGGTTGGGCCTCTGGCCATAGTTTGCTGACACTTGAATTTGAAAGGATCACTAAGGGGTAAAAAGGTAGGGATGGGATGGTGTGTGGGTGGAGGTGGAGATCAGATGATAAACTCCCCATACAAAATGTTTGCTTCCAGTTCCTGCCTGCAGTCTGCAGAAACATGGGATAAAAGAGCATTAGGATCAAGGTAACACCGAATCAGGATGATATTCAGTTATTCAACACCTAATTTTATTAAAATTTTTACATAATGACACAGGAAGTGGTAGCTTAGCATTAAGATGATTTTATCTTCTGGGAGACTAAATATTCTTTAATTTAAAAAATGCTAACCAGCAATACCAATAGAGTTTGGGTATCCCATGTTTTTTATCACATCCTTAATGAATTTAACTCTGGCCTTGAAAGTCGATTAGAGCTCTTTCTACAGTTTCGCAGGATTTCCTGTCTATTGCATTGAGATGAAATAGGTATGAACCCTTCAAACCAGGGCTGTTTGGGGTCCACATCGGCATTTAGCATTTAGAGTTGACAGTCACTCTCAGTGTTGGCAGAGGTAAGCCCAACAAAAAGATAGTCCCCACTTTTTCAGGGGCCCCAAAATTCTAGAGCTTGGGGTACATATGTAGACCAAGGGAAAAATATTAATTTTCTTTTACTAAATGTGTTTTGTTTTTGGTGATAAGAGTAAGGACAGGTAATAAAAAAGCAATGTGCCTTGGGATAATTGTACTTGTCATCAGATCTCTGTGTCTAACCACCATCCTCCACAGAATGAGCCAGGGCTCCTTGGAGAAATAGCTGATTTCAGGGCTGGGGTTGAGAAAGTACAAGATAAGCCTGGAACATCTTGTTCCACTAGGAAGAAAATAATTGCTCAAAGAATGATGAGAACATGTCAAAAGGACAAAACACCCTCTTAGAAGAGGCTCTCTCTACTGGCTAAATTTGGGACAATTTGAGCATCAAAGTAAATAATGATGCCAACAGGTTATAACCCTGTGATACTGCGATATAATAAGATATATATATATATTTGGTCTCTGTCCCAATTTCTGGCACAGAGCTTCTCAAACCCTTGTAATTTCTGGAGCCACAGGGGTATTAGGTGCATCTTTTGCTCTACCATTTGGTCTCTCTGACCCCAGTTCCTAACACAGGGATCCTAAATCTTTGGAATTTCCTGGGTGATAGGAGAATCTTTTGTTCTAATGAGGTGGCTCTTGGTGGGCTCCTGGATGGGGCCAGTCACCTGGAAGACCAAGCCTTGATTAGATGCTTGGAACTGTCTGTCCCACTCCGTCCTCATCCTCTGGGATGGGGAGAAGGGCTGGAGATTGAGTTTATAATCAGTCAAGCCTACATGACATAACCTAAGTAAAAATTCCTGAACTATGGGGTTCAGAGAGCTTCTGGTTGGCAAATGCATCGACGTGCCAAGAGGGTGGCACCCCAACTCCACTGGGACATAAGCTCCCATGCTCAGGGCCCTCCCAGACTTGCTCTATGTACCTCTTCATCTGGCCGTTTGTCTGCTTCCCTTAGCACATCCCTTATTTTTCTTTTCTTTTACTTTTTTTTGTCTTTATTGAAGTGTAGTTTACGTATCATGTCTTTACTCCATTTTAAGTGTACAATTAAATGGTTATTAGTAAATTTACCAAGTTGTACAGCTATTCACATAAATCAGTTTTAGAGGACTTCCCACCCCACGTTGAGACCCCTAATACCCATCCACAAATACACTTCAAGCATGCCCCTCCCCTTCACAGTGCTCAATTTGACATTTTCAACACAGAATGAATTCTTCCCTTTACAAAAGATAGAAAACTCCAGATACCTCAATTTCTAATCGTCATGCTGTTTCTTCAAAGTAAAATGTTAGATTTATCTTTTAATAATCTTTCTCCTCATGCTTCCTGAACATCCTAATTTAAAGTAGTTCTAAAATCTTGTATATTCTATTATTATACTATGTTATTTATTTATTCATTATTTATTTATTATGTCTATGCTGCCCTGTTGTATACTAATAAGAAATTATGAAGATTGACCATGGAACTCACCTACTCAAACATGTTCAGGCTTTTTCTATTCTTCTAACGCTAAATTTGTCATTTTGACATTTGAAGGTCTCTCCACTCTACAATCAGAATGATGACTAAGCTACAGTCTAATCTATTTGTAAGTATTTAAAAAACCCTACACATTTGTTTAATACAACCAAAAATACAGCTGAATATGGTCATATCCTTAAGTAACAGAGTTTTTAAGCATCTCAATTTTATATTTAAATATTATTGAGGGTTGGGATTTTTATTCAGCTTTGTATTCCCCCAAAGCTATTAGTAAGAATAAGACTTAATTCATTCAGCAATATGTATTGAATATATACTAGTGCAAAATATTTATGGAATCTAAAATACGCAGATAAGATAAAGTTGCTAAAGCAATTTGAAAATTTCTCTGGGGGAAAATACTTTACAACTCATAACATTTGAGGATGTGATACTCATGTTTAAAGTATCTATTATGGCATTCCAATTTGAAAACTAAATAAAAGAGATTCAGGTATAAAGAGGACAACTCATAAGTGGTAAAAACAGAATAGATTCCTGGTCCAGAGTTCTTTTCAATATAAATTGGCCCCATTTCCCTATCCCTTTGTCATCTGAACTAACTTTAGTGATCAGGATTGTAGAAGTACAACATAACCAAGGAGGACTTTGTTGAAATAATACTTTAAATACCACATTGATCAGGCCCATACAACCACAGTGTTTAGTCTTCTTTAGTCTATCCTAACTCAAGAAATAGTATACATTTTTTGGACATTTTTTTTGTTTATAAAGAGAAACTATAATCTGCAATCTGCCTCACAAATGGTTTGTGTTATACAGTGTAGAAACTAATTAAAAGAGAATGTTCCACTGGAAATCATATTCACTTACTCAAAAATACTTAGCACAAACCTCGGAACAGCAATGGCCTTGGCTTCCCCTTCTGCTCATAATATCTAACATATAAATTGTTAATGATTTTTACTCATAAATCTTCCTATTTTACTAAGCTGATTCAAAATATTAAGAAGGCTTTACACTTTTTATTTCTTTGAAATATCTCCACAGCAGTTTTGGATCATGGACCTTGATTATTAAAAACCATAGAAATAGAAAGACAAAATATCCATTTCAGTTTATGCCGTTTTGTGGAAGAGCAGGTGGCTGATAAAAAGCCCCATTCCTTGGTGTTGAGGCAAAAGCAGCAGTTGAAGAGCAAAGAGCACCTTTCCTGTGGAGTTTAAATTAAATTCAGATTTGTTTCAGCAGGGCCTTAATAGAAGCTCTATGATTGGGATGTTTTGGCTTAGCTGATATCTCCACATGCTTTTACTATGTCGAAGCCTATTTAGTCATTTTGTACACTTAATAAAATGGTATTAGTGATAACCAACTGCTATACATATTAATTTTATGGTCATTATTTGTGACCTTGTGCTACAATTCTTAAATGTGCAAACAGCAAGAAAAGCATATTAATACTGCTGTCATTGCCTTTTGTATTTGTAGCCAGTAATTAGTCTTTATTACTTTTCTTTTCAATCACAACTGCCAATTTGCCTGCTCCATATCCGGCTAAATTTGCACTGCCTAAAGAAGATCCTTCTGTTAGTAAACACGGCAAACTCTGCCTCTGGAAGACCTGCCATTGAGGAAAAAAAAAAAAAATATCAGCCACTACTAACACAGTGGTTCTTTACTGGTAGGAACTTTTAATAGATGTTTCTTTTAGTTGTCATAGAGAGAGGGATAGGAGTAAAGAAAGGATAAAAATTAGGTAGATAAGAAATTAAGTACTCTTTTTTATCTCTCTTATTTTTCTTGTTTTACAATAACTCTTTACATGTTTCTTTTGTCTATTTAGTGTGGATTGAGAAACATCAGCTTGCTATAAGCATTAAAAGCAGACTAGAATAGTCTTTCCAACAAAATAATGCATTTGCACTGCAAAATTTGGTCATATGCTGCCTTTAGGCTATAGAGAATTCAGATATGGGTTTGATTTCACTATTTGTTCCCTTTGTATGTTTTGAGCAGCACAATACATGAAGGAGTGTGCAGGAAAGGGTATTTAACCCAGCAATATGTATATTTACTTTGTGGGTCAGAAACATTAAATAGAAAGTAGTCCCATTCTTATTTCTAAAACTTTTAGACTGTGAAGTATGCATAGTTTTGGAGGTATGTCACAAGATGCCCTGGACATTGTACAGTAGAATGGAAATAAAGTAATATTCATTTTATATTTGATGGAAAGAATAGTCTTAGGATATGCATGTTTGTAATGAGTTTAGTGGTTAGTGAATTGAATCAGCCTGAGTGAAAACAAATGAAGGAATTATAGTGAAGAGAGAGAATCAATTTTTATTTAATAGAAATATATAATCACCACACACACACACACACACGCACACACACACACACCACACACACTTAAAAGATTGTCTTTAGGTATCTGGGACTATCAAAAGACAACCCTTGGTGAAATCAAGGCTGTATTGTTTTCCTGTGGATGCTGTAACAAATTACCACAAACAAAGCTTAAACAATAAAAATTTATTTGCTCACATTTCTGAAAACCAAAGGTCCGAAATCACATTGTTTTTAGGGCCACTACCCCCCAATGTCTCTAAGGCAGAATATGCCCATTGCCTCCCACAATTTCTGGTGGCTGCCTGCATTCCTTGACTTGTAGCTAAATCACTCCAATTTTTGCCTCTATCTTGACATAGCCTCTCCTCTGTGTGTGTTTCTGTCTAGTCTCTCTCTGTCTCTCTCTCTAATGAATATACTCATGAAGGCATTTAGGGCCCATTCAGAAAATCCAGGGTCATCTCATTCGTTCAAGATTTTTAGCTTAATCACACCTGTGAAGATATTTTCTCCAAATAAGGTAACATTTCTAGGTTCTACGGAATGGAATATGGACATAACTTTAGGGCCACCATTTAACCCACTCCAAGTGTATAAAGTGTGTACCACAGAGATAAGTTAGAAAATATACATAAAAATGTAAGAACTAATTTTCCCATTACACAGAGAAAAGATAAAGTCAGTTTCTGGGCCGAGGTCTGAAAGAGCTCAGAATGGCGAGAAGGCTAAGTAAGTAATAAAGCTAGATATAGGATAGTGTTCCAGGCAGGAGGAGAAAGGAAAATAAAAAAACCCAGATAGGCTTATGGATTCCTGGATATCTAATAAATACAGTTTTTGCTTCCCAAAGAAAAGTTTGAAAGACTAAAAGCGTCTTAGAAAAGTCCATATACCTGGCTTGCTGCTCGAGAAATTGAAAGACAGATAGGAGGTGGGTGCTAAGTTAAATAGAAATTCAGTGAGATAGTAAGACAATTAGATGTATGAAATTTAAGGCAGGCTAAAAGAGTTTTGCCTTTCCAGAATGGTGTACAATGGTATATCTGAATGGTCCCTATGCTTCTAGGAGTAAAAACAAAAAGATCTACCCCTGAGCTAGTTAATCTGGTGAATATCATGTTTGAAATGAGGATGATGCACATGAAGAGCTGAGTAGACATAGAAACAGAAAAGCAAAAGAAAGATCAGAAGCATTAGAAATATAAAACACAGCACCAAAGTTTCCTGACAACCAATGACCAGAAAGGATTATGTATTTTGCAAAATTCTATAGGGGGCAGGGTATCATAATGAACCATATGCCATATTTCTCCTGGTTACCAAGATAATGTTTGAAACTCTGAAAATTAAGTCCCCACTTAACAGAAGTGTAGAAGAAAGAAGGAAAGCCCTGCACTCAATTTACTATTAGCTCAAAACATTGCACTCTCAAATGTAAATGAAACTAACAAGCTAAACTAAGTTCAGTTAGAGTAATATAAAGTTTCATTTTTTTTACAGTTGAACTTTGCAAATGTGAAAGTTTTACACATTATACTTGTTTTTCATCTACATTTTTCAATCAAGTGATAGTTTGGGTTGTGTCAGAATGTTTTCCATGTGAGAAAACTCACTAATTTCCAAAGAAGCCTATTTTACTTATGCCCAGCTCCATGAGAACATTTTTCTTACATCGACCTAAAAAAATATTTCTCTGTTGGTTTTTTTCATAATGGTATCAGAGGAACTTAAAGAAAGGACAAACAAGGTCATATATTCTAAAGATCATTAGCTATATCCAAGAGAAATCAAATTTAAAGGTTAGTTAAGGGTGTGTAAGTTGTTGCTATTTTTTGTGTACATGTAAACTAACTTTATAATCCTTCTTTACTTAAGTTCTATGATTATTTCTCTAAAAATAAAATTAAAGATTATATCAAGGTTAAAACATTGATTCATATTTTTCTATTAATATTCTTTAAATAATCTAACATTATAACCAAGGAAAGTCTACTATTGCATTTGGATTTTAATACATTTCTATCTCTAACTCAAGAGTTTATGATGTGTTTCAGTGTGTAGTTCGCCTTTTGTTTCAGAATTAATAAAGTTTATTTCAACACCTTTAATTTCCCATCCTTTGCAGCCTTCTCATTTTTATTCTTGCCTCTGTCATAAATATTTGATAGCTAAACAATAAACTCAAGGGAAAGGAAGAATATTTCACACCTATGCTGTTGAAAATTAGCCAGGCATTCTTTGCACACATTTTAACTTCTTTTGTGTGTGGCCTTACACATTTAGTTTCCCGTGAAAATCTCCTTTTATGAACCATAAATAGCAATAGTTACATAAACCAAAGTCAGACCATTTTAAATGGCTCAAAGCAACATCACAATAAACACATTCTTTTTGTATTTTGAAATATAAATATATATCTATATATGTGTAATATAGATATATACACTCAACTTGTAATGATATTTACCAAATTGGTGATTTAAATACAAGGATAATATGTATATTTTGTGAATTAAATGCAATCTGTGTAATAATGGAGATGTGGAAAGTTGTATTCTAGAAAAGCTATTGACATTTACAAAAATGAGTATAAACAAAAATAGAATCTGAAAACTATAGACATGAAAGAAATAGTTATATAATTCTTTTCAGAATGTACATAATGTAGTGTTTTCAAGAGATAATTCCTTTGTGTCTATTTTAACCATGCATAAGTAAAGGAATGACATTTGATTAAATATAGCTATATATATTTGTATATTATTATGATATTCTTGGAAACAAGTTAAGACTGTAAGTCTTCCTGAGCTTTAATATTTAAACCATCTTAATCTATCCTAACTTAAAGTTATATATAGTTTAGAACTTAGACCCTTTTTTCCCACATGATTTATGATTGAAATGGAATATTTGAGAAAAATATAAATGTGAATAATTTAATGATTATCAGGTAGGTTTTATATGCCACTATATTTTTTTATGGGCAAGAGAAACATAATTTCCAATATGCCTTGTAGGATTTATATTCTCATATTCTCTAGATATTTTTCTTATCTTTTTTCACATTAGCAAGCTCTCTCAATTTTCATAAATTCAAAGGAATGTTATGTTTCAGCTGTATATTTCTTCTAATTATATCATTACATTCCTTTAATAGGAGATGTTTGCTTGGGAATGAAGAAGGCTGATTCTGAATGTTAAAGCTGCCGCTGTGACTGTTGCACAGAATTCACCTGTATACCTTCTGCCACACTTACAGTATTTCAAGGAAGTCAGAGAGATCAGTTGTGTCAAAAGGTCTTGATAGTTTAAGTCAGGTGAAAATTGAGACTTAATCATTGTAAATTATCAAATAATCATAACAGAAAAAAATTTAAATGGCAATAGCTGTGGCAAAGATCTGATTGGATTGGTTTAAGTGAAACAGAAGCAGAACAATGGGACATATCGAGCACAGAAAATCCTTTAAAATTCTTGTTGTAAAATGGGAGAAGAAAATAGGGCTTTAGCAGGCGCGAGAATATATGTTTAAGATAAATTTTGTGTGTCAGCTTCTCGGTTTATATAAACCATAAGAAATAGCTACTTTTTGTATGATTAAAGATTAATCTAATAAAATATTAGCACAAAGAGTAATAAATGATGTTATTGAAAAGTTGACAGGAATTGGGTTTTTACCCACACATGAAAGGGCCAGATTGAGGTAGGAAAAAAGGCAATCAGCTTAGAGTTTGGAAGGAGAAGAAATTTGGGAGGCTTGGAAAGAGTAAAAAAAAAAAAAATGCAATATTTATCTAGGAGAGCGAGAGGATAAATAGAATAGAATCATGTTATAGCAGTCCTTGGCAGTCATCTGAGATGATTTAAAGTTAGTATCATGAATTTTAAGTGAGTCCTGTCTTCACTGTTGTGTGTTTTCCTTCAGCTAAATTCAACTGCATATGTGCAGATATCCTGGTGGCAACAAAGCAACTGGGGCTAAGAAATGATTGTAATAATAGATGATAGACTTTGTGTGGAGCAGAAAAGGAAACTGATTTAGATTGCAGGTGAGTGAGCTGATCCTTAAGTGGCTTTGAATTCTGAAAGATGCTTAGGAAACAGCTCTGCTAAGCGAGGGATATTCCAGGTTGACGGTTGTTAAGATCAAACAGGTTGGACAATTATCAACAAATGAGTTAGAAGGAAAGAAAGTTGTCAATAACAATCTAAAGAGTCTGGCCTTGGAGTAGGTTAGTCAAAGAATAGTTCATTAGTATTGAGGAGGTTACAGACCTTGGTCAGGTGATAGATGCGTCATTGTTAAGGACAACCTGGGAAAATGACGGATTTAGAGTAGAGAGAGAAAGCATAAGCTCGGGATAGAGTCTATAATGAGTAGGAAGACTGAGTGGCTGGTAGAAAATAGTGATGAACAGGGGAATTAGATAGTATTAGAGAACAAACCTCTACATTACTACCTCACAAAGAGTGGGTACAGTTTCTAGAGATACTGTTAAGTCTTTGTTTCTTCATCACATGCAAGCAATCCATGATTTTTATTTCTACTTCCTAAATATATTGAACTATTCTTATTTTGTTTATTCATTTCTTTCATTTCATACTTCAAATTGAAGATTTGGACCCACTTATTCTCCCCTATATTTATTATTAAAACAACTATTTATTCCCCATTGCATCATCCCTTCAGCAATTTTTTACTCTTCCTTGCTATACCTCCTTCCATGATTCTCCAATACCTAATGTGAAATATGCCAAACTCCTTAATATATCTCATAAGCTCTTCAAACTAGGTTCTCAGCCTTCCTTTCCACTTTCATCTCATGCAATTCTTTGCTTCGTACTTTAAGCTTTAATCAGAAGAATTCCATCATACTTCACCAGACCATGTAGGTTTATCTTGTGACACATTTGCTTATTGTTGCACTTAACATACAGAAGATCAAATAAGTATTTTCTTTCTCAATTTGTAAATTCTTTGAAGGGAGATTATACATTTATATAACCAGCACAGTGCCCGGAGTGGAATAGTACTCAAAATATGTTTATTTGATTGGATTGAATCTACTTTAAATTGGATTCTTATAATCTATGTGGACATGAAACCATCCGTGAGAATAGTGGAGGAAGAGCATAATTCTGTCTCAGACTGAGGTAGCCTGCAAGTAGCACTAATGTTCTAGTGTGGTCCTTGAGGGATAGGTAAGAATTTAATTTTTGTACAGTTAAAAGGAGGGCATTCCAAAAAATAAAAAATAAAAAAGTCCTGAACAAAGACATGGAGGTAAAGCATGTGACATGGGGCAGGACTATATATGGTCTGTATTGCCAGAACATAGAATCTAGAATTTCCACACATGTAGAGTAAGAGATACAGCTAGATAAAATAAGAGCATGAAGATAGATTTGGAGACAATAATTATTTTTATTAATTTATATATTTATGGATGGAGCTTAACTCTACTTAAGGAAATAAAAAAAAATCTTTCAGTGGGACCAATTATTTCTAACTACGGAAGTGGCATTATCAGATTTGTGTGTGTTCTTAAATACAATAATCCAAGTAACTGTGTGAAGTTTGCCATTAGATTTATAACCACAGATGGCAAAGCCTGTATTCTGGACCAGACAACTTTCATAATTAATGTCATGAATACTTATATACCAAGAAACTTCTGACTAATTTTTCAGTGTTCTTTTTTCTTCCATGTGGTTGATCATATTGAGTTTTAGAAATTGTAACATGCCAATGAACCCTGCCATTTAAGTTAATAAGGTATAAATGAAGACATAGCTTGTTCTCTGAATGGTTGTAATAGCCTGCTGGGTTTCATCAATCATGAAGCAGCTCATGCTGGGACTACACAACACAGGAAAATACAAACAATGGTGGGGGAAAGTAGGGTGTGTCTGCTTTTACATGGGATTGGTAATATATTTGTTATATTAAAATGACAGAAAATAACATGAATGCTCACAAAATATTTGAATGGCTCTTTGTTATAATAGTTTTTCTTTAACGATAATGATATGCAATATTTTTAAAGATGAAATTCCTAGCCTGCTATTATCTGAACAAAATAAAAAGCAAATTGAACCATTTAGTAAAATTTAATTCATGATAATTTCACTTAGGGCCAAATGATTTCATTCTTTTATGATATTGCTGTATGTTAAGTAATATTTCCATGGGAGCCTGGTTTCAGATTAAAGTTTTGTTTCAGAAAAAATTTTATATAACTGTATTGAAGAGAAATGCACTTATTTAAAATGCTTTTTCAAATTATTTCACACTATTAAAAAAATTTTCAAATGGATTTTTAGATGAGTCAAAATAATTGTTTTCATAATTAAAGTATACTTAGCTTTCCTAATAGAAAAGGGGATTTCTTTGTGTTCTTTAGGTCAATTCCTGATGCCAAACTATCATATCCTCAGGAAAATATTACTTTAATTTTTTGACCTACTTATCTAACATAATGAAGAAATAAGCTATTTTCAAAAAGAATCATCCAAATAAGATAAGATGAATATAAGACATATAATTTTAATTAACAAATAAGATATGACATTTGAACTATATGTGAATATCGTAAGTTAATGATGATATATTTTTCTTGTAAAATTGCTCTACCGAGCCAAGAAATATTTACTCATTAATTTTCATTCCTTCAGTCAATAGCTATAACCCTTGGGAATATAGTAGAGATACAGTACCCATAATGGTGAAGCAATTACAAAGATTTTCACTGTAAATATGAAAATAACATAAATATGCTTCTCTTCAAGATGTTGTTGTTAGAGTACGTTGGGGAAATTTCCCCCTTCTCCATTACTGCCAACATATAGCAATGGTTGATGATGAATTAAAAGAGCAGAAAGTTGTATTTAAAAATAATATCTCTGTGATTTAAAATTCAAAGTATTGAACAAGGTAGAAGGTGTAGTCTGCTGAACTCTGGCTTCTGAAAGCACGTAAATATTGCAAGGAGTGTAGAGTAATGGGATTAAAAGTTACTCATGTCAGCAGTTTCTGAGGTGGGGGGAAGTGTGCTTGATACAGAACACCTGAATCCAGAAACTGGGGAGGGCTTTTCCTATTCAAGACACATCTAAAGAAAAATTCATACTATTAGCTCTTTGAGCAATGACTTATTTGAAACTTCATACGTGGGAGGCAAGTACAACACACTAAATCCAGGATTTGGCCAATTTATCGATTGGCTTTCTCATTGGATCCTATTTATTTTTAATATTCTCATCACCATAAAGCAACACGGAAATACTGAAAGTCTTTGAATTTAGTTAGAAATGGCAACTCCACAGAGATCAAGAGTAAGTTAACACAAAATTATTATACGAATCGAGGTCAATGCACAAAGACAGATCAAAAAGGAAGGGAAAATAAACGTTCCACCCATAATAAACCTGAAAATCAAATTCATGAAGAGTTTGAAGAAACACATGGAGAAATCTATTGCCAAAAACATAAAACAGAAACATAATTTTGAAAACATTAATAAAGTATACACCTTAATCAGAAAGAAACTTGAAGTAAGTATGGTTAGTCTGCTAAAACAAAAAGAAAAAAAAAACATAATCTACAACAAACAAACAAAATAAATCAAACATGCAACAAGGAAAAAATCCCAAGATGTTATGGAGCAATAACATAGGAAAGGAAGGAAAAAAAAGGCAGGAAAAAAAAGAAATAAGAATGATATAAAAACTATTAATTTTTGTCACAGAAATGAAAAAGTCACTAAAAACAAAAAGAATATATCTCTGTGTATGTGTGTGTATGTGTATATGTTTGTATATGTTTGTATATATATTCTTATTTTTTAATGATCTGCATTTTAATTATATACATATAAAAATGAATTCACTGTGTATGTATGCTTGTGCATAACTAAGCAGTTTCTAACACTGGGAAGGGAGGAACAGAAGAGATGAGGATTAGGAGGTATACAACAATGTCTATAACATTTTGTGCCTAAAGAAAAACAAATAAATCTAAAGCATATTTGGCAAAATGCTGTATTTGTTAAAGTATGTTAGTAGGGCCACCAATTATTTTCTTATATTACCTTCTACACACTTCTCTGTTTTTGAAATTAGAATTTAATTTTGATAACAAAATAATTAATGGAAAGAAAACACATTGTTAACAATTTGAATGACTGCACTTATTTAAAGTGGCACATCTACACAACTAAATTTTTTTTAAGCAATTAAAACTTTGGTACTAAAACAGGCAAGGACGGATAGTAAAATTTAAAATTACTGTGTGTATGCGTATCTGTGTGCGAGTTTAAGTGTATAATATCTCATTACCTTATATTATAAATGTATTATTATCAATATATGTATGTGTTGCTGTGCAAATATATTTATGTATACATATATAAATATACATGAGAAAGGAAGAGAGAGAATTAGCACTAACTGAGAAAACAAAGAAAATCTGCTCTTCCATTCGTCAGGCTGAAATGACAGACACAGACAAAGCCAGCTACAAGAAACATTTTTGCCCCCAAGGTTACTTTGCAACTTTAAAGTATCATAGCAGTCCCTTCTTAGAGTGATTCCTTCTTATTTACTGTGAAACTTTGCTCTCTATCTCCAAAATGAAAGACCGCCGGAAACATTGTTGTTTGAAATGATACCAGTAAGAATGTAATACCTTACCCTTACCTGGAGGATCTAATCGTCTTTGACACAGAGAAGCCGCCATGATTTTCAGTCCTGACGGAGAGTGACAGATAAGGGGTTTCTGAACACCATTCCACATTTACGTAAGTTTGTAATTTTCAAAGAAATATAAGACTGGGTTCCTTCTGCAGTCCCAAACCGATATTGACCCCTTTTCATACAGTCCTACTTTGATCTAAGCCAATCAAAACACTTCATCTAAATTTTACCTAAAGTCAACCCTTCCCCCAAATCTCAAAATTGCCTCGTATTTTGCAGTGTTTGGTGAGATGCCACATAGTGGCTTTGGAGTGTGATTTCTCTTGTAATGGGTCAATGTATCTGGTTTTCTTAGATTACAGATTTGCCTTTGATTGTCATAGAAGGCTAATTGGGCTAGAAACAGCTAGAGAGAGAAAAGAAACTATCTCAATCTCATTAATGAATCAAATACAGACATGTTACAGAACAGTTCAAGAAATGCAGTCACAAAAATGGAAACAAATATTGTTTATGGCATAAAAGGATGGTTCAACTTCAAAAATATGACAATGTAATATACCAAATTAATAGATTTATAAGAAAGTTTATATCAATACAGAAGACATCACTAATAATAGAAATACCATGGAATAATTCCCATTAAATTTAAGAGTAAGACATGGATGCCGTATTTCATTGTTTCTATTACATATTGTCCTTAATGGTACAGCAAGACAATAAAAAAGTAAAAGTTAAAAATATACATATTAAAAAGGAGAAAAAATCTAATTTTTATATAATAAGACCTTTTGAAATGTTGGTATAAGATGAAGAAGTGAATTGGATGAAAGATCAACATTAAAAATTTGATAACTTTTAATACCAGTAATTGAAATATATCATTAAAATAGAAAAAACATTTATGAAGCAGAAGAAATTCATCGATCCATAGATATATAAGATCTTTATTGAGAAATACATAACACATTTTTAAAAACATAATACATGAAAATATCAAGATATTTCTTATGTAATCTATAAATTTAAGGAAATACTTATAAAAATCACATATGTGTTTTCTTTAAGGGAACCCTAAGAAGCTGATCCCAAATTTATAGAAATAAATGACCAAGAATAGGCAAAATAATTTTGCAGAAAAAAATATGGACTTTTTGCTGTCAAATTTCAAGACATACAATGAAGCTTAGTAATGAAAACAATGTTATTATGGAATAAGCAGAGAGAAATAGACCATTGGTATAGAATAAAGAACTTAGAAACAGACTCACACATTTATGGATACTTGATATATAACAGAGGTGACTTTGCAAATCAGTGGAAAGAGAATAGTTTATTAAATGATCTTGAAACAATTGGCTATTAAAATAAAATAAAAGGTGATATACTGCTTATCCCCATTTAATATGTATCTGGTCTTGTTTAGAAATAATATTTTACTTTGTTGACCTTTATAAACAATTCTCTAAGCGTAATAATAATTTCAATGCATCCCCAGTGAAAGAAGTAAAAGGCATGGTCTCTGGGATATCTGATGTCTGTATTTACCACCCAGAATCTTTGTGACCTATTTTGAGTTTGGAGCTGTGCCTGTTTTTCAAGTTGCTGGGAGTCTGATCTCCAGATGGTGAGATCATAGGACATTACTATATTTTGGATTAGGATTTTAGAGCCTTTTACAGGTTTTTATTAAATCTAGTCACTATAACTTTTACTCTCACAGAACATTGTGTATAATAAATTTTTCAAAAGAATGACCAGAAACCTAGGCAAGTTTAATAATTTGCACTATTAGGGCACAAATGTGAGTTAGAGAATAAATAGTTCTGTGCCTTCTTGAAGCTAGTTTATTGTTTTACTTACTAAACTACACATACTATTTTTTAAATTAGTTTGTACCTATAATTTGCATAGACAAAAATAAGAATGCCCTATTCCTCTTCTAAGAGTAGAAAGGAAGTGAAACGGGTAAGGAGAGAAGGCTACCTTTTGAGTTTAAGGTTCGAATTGCTCAGAATGGGACGATGTCTTACAGAATTGCAGGTTGGAGTGTCTGGATGCAGATCAGCAGCAATTCTGCCATCTGGAAGCTTTAATTCCCTGCAGCTAGAAACTTTTAGAAAGCTGCTCATCCCTTACGGTAAACTTAGCATTTTTGCTGTCCTGGCAACTATGTACTTGGTGTGCAGGCTGCCCCTGGCTATTAAGTTATTCTTGTCAGATTACCTCCTCCCCCAGACAGACTGGAGCCCATGGAGTGAGTGCAGACTGGGTGCAGCATGCAGTGAGCCCGTGCCAATGTCAGACAGAGCTGGGCCGCTACTTACAGGCTGCGTTTCCTAGAGATGTAGGGAGCAAGTAAAAGGTTAGCATCTTGGGGAGAAACCACAATTATGGGCAGGAAAACCTTACAACCAGACTTTCATATGGTGGGGTGTGGGGAGAGGGCAGAGGAACATAGATTGATAATCTAATTATCAAGGAAAGGAATTAAGACTGGGAAACAAAAAAAAAATAGAGAATTTGGTGCTTAAACACAATTTGTGGGGCGAAATCTTAAATCTAATGGCATAGCTTTAGGTGTCTTTAATAGGGTACCCGTGGCCTTGGGGATGGGGACAAAGAAAACCATACAAAGTAGAAACATTATCTGTACAGTTTATTCCTCAAGAGAGTTGGCTTAAAATAGTGTCTTCCCTTTATTTTACTTACAAAAATTGTTCTCTCTGTACACAGATGGATATAGATACTGCAAGGGTGGGAAATTTGTACTTGGGCAGAGAAAGATTTCTTATACAAAGATTAAGATAAAAATTGTAAGAATTTATTTTTAGAAAGAGTGTAATAGAGAAAGAGAGAGAGAAAAGGAGGGAGTGGCCACAGTACATGAAGAAGGAAGGAAGTTCCGAGCAGCTGAGGAAAAGCTGTTTGGAGTTTTTAATGGGTAAAAATGGCTTTTTTTCCCTCTGCTTCAGCAGACTGATAACAGAGGCAGCTGTGAAGTTGTTTCAGGTGCTCTTTATTTACTTATTTATTTTTCTCCTTTCTCTGTGAGGCCAGCTTATTTGAGTCCTTGAAACGTGTTTCTGGCAGGAACTGAGGAAGAGAGCTGGAACGGGGTGATGGTACTCCTACTGTCCACTTGGGGCTCTTCAAGGCTGATAAACAAACTCTTAGAGATAGCTAGTTAGGCCACAGGTGTTTAACTAAAACAAACAAAAAAAAGAGGCAGTTCTGTTGTGAGTTTTCTCTTCAAAGGGGCAATTATGTGCTATGAGTTTATTTCCCTTACTTTCTGTTAAATAGTTTATTTTCCTTTGTTAGATAGGTTATTAGTAAGGCCACCTTTCACATACAATATATAGATATGTGTATAGTTGTCGTCATCTACGCAAGATTGATTCCAGGACCCCTGTGGATACCAAAATCTGTAGACACTCAAGTCCCTGACATAAAATAGCATATAACCTACATACACTCTCCCTTATACTCTAAATCATCTCTAGATTATTTATAATACTTAACATAATATAAACACTATATAAATTGTCTTTATAAAGTATTGTTTTTTCATTTGTATTTTTAAATGTTGCATTGCTATTTTTTATTGTTTTTTTTCCAAATATTTCCTATCCATGGTTGGTAGAATCATCAGATGCAGAACCTACAAATACAAAAGGCAGACTGTATATATATCTGCATGACTATAGTGGCAAACACACACACACGCACACACATATATGATATAATGAAATAAGCAACACATATTGGAAGAATTTTACAGGTATGTTCCCATAAAAGCTCTCACTTGGAAAAAAAATTTGATTTAGGGAGTCACATGAGTGAATGCTTTGTAGCTATCAATAAGCAGTTAGAATCTAATTAAAAACAAAAAATAACTACAATAAACTATGAGACTCAAGATACTCCAAAAATGGGAAGCTCTACCATAAAGAATCACATATAATAAGTATATAGCACATTTATTTATATAATTAATTAGGGACTTAAAAAGCACTTTGGAGTATGGAGAAATTTTCATCTTTAGGAAACACAGTATTTTAATTGATTTGTTTCCTATATCAATCAGGATTCTTAACTGCAAGCATCAGATAATGGTTTTGGCTAATTTAAATTTAAAATTTAAATTAATTTAAACAAAAAGGTAATTTAAGATAAGATAACCTAGTAGCTTGCACAAATTATGGTGGATCTGTGAAATCAACTTTGAAGGCTATGTAGCCAAGGGTAACATCAATACTTATATTACATAACAATTGCATAAACACTCCTTTGCTAATATCCTTGTCTTAGTCTCTTTGGTGTTGCAATAACAGATTACTATGGAGTGGGTAATTTATAGAGAAAAAAATTACTTCTTACAGTTTTGGAAAGTCCAAGGTTGAAGGGCCACATTTGGTTAGGGCCTTTTTGCTCTGTCATCCCATGGTGGAAGAGTGACGGGCAAGAGACCATCACAGAGCCAGAGAGCAAGAAGGGGCCAAAATTGCTCTTATAACAAGTCTACTGTTGTATTAACTACACTCATGAGATAACAACATTAATCTATTCATGAAGAGCCCTTGTGACCTAATCACCTTTTCATAAGCTCCAACTCCCAACACTGTTGCATTGAGCATTATCTCCAATGCATGAATTTTGGGTAATACATTTAAATCATAGCAGTCCTTGAGTACAGAATCTTTAAAGTGCATCTCTAATTCCATCAACTTTGCATACTGAGAATGTTGCTAAAACCCCTGCCAGTGCTGCCACCTAAATGTGGATGTAGCTGCCTTCCCTGATGTAGCCCTCAGGAGAACAGCTTCCTCAGACTCACTACTTCTTGTATTTCCAACTGCAACAGGTACAAGTGATTGATGAGGCCCAAGTCATATGTCAGGACCTTGACTGCTTGTGTGCCTAAGAAAGCAAGCAACAGGCAGTTTAATTTTCAATTGTGGGAGATAGGTTGTACCTTATTACTTGTTGTGGCAATTCTTGGTCAATGGCCCTACAGTCCCTTCATCATATACATGGATATGATTTAGATTATACTTCTTTTGTTAGAATGTTATCATATTTACTTAATAATACTTCTAACTTCTTGTAAGATTTTAATGATTTTAAATTTGATACAATATTCTCAAAGATTCTTCTGCTCAGGCTACTTATCCTCTAATTCCTACCTTGTTGACTGGTATTTTATATATTACTACTATCTGCAGGATTATTTTAATGAATAGCTCAAATATTCACAATAGATTTATGCCAAACATTTTTTTTTGGTCACATTTTGTAACTTGCCTCTCCCTAGCATGGGTTAGTGGTATGCCCCTACCCCCCAAACCCCCGAATGCCTGGTGAACACCACCACCGTTTGAGCACTGTAGTGTTAATCAGTCAGTACCAATTAGATGTTGAGTACATGTGGAGCCCATTCTTCCTATCTTGTGTCACCTCACTTTGAATAATGGGCTCAAGCTCAATCCAGGATGATATAAGCAGTGCTAGCTCACTGTCATTTCTTAAAATTGAGTAATATTCCATTGTAAACATATACCAAATTTTAGCAATCCACTCATGAATTGATGGGCACTTGGGTTGTTTCCATGACCTAGCAATAGGTCGTGGAAACATTCGGCTGCAGATGTCTTTATTATAGAATGTCTTATGCTCTTTTGGGTAGATGCCTAATAATGCTATTGCTGGATCGAATGGTAATTCTATTTTTAGCTCTTTGAGGAATCTCCAAATTCTTTTCCACAGAGGTTGCACTAATTTGCAGTCCCACCAGCAGTGTAAGAGTGTCCCTATCTCTCCACATCCTCGCCAGCATTTGTTGTTTTGGGACTTTTTGATAGAGGCCAATCTCACTGGGGTTAGGTGGTATCTCATTGTGGTTTTGATTTGCATTTCTCTAAAGATTAGAGATGTTGAACATTTTTTTATGTGTTTGCTGGCCATTCTGTCTTCTTTGGAAAACTCAGGAGATATTTTTGAATAAATGAAATTAATGACTTGTGCTTAACTGAATTGGTGAGTTGAATTGGATCGGATTGGATTGAACTAAATTAAATTGATCTTCTCTGGCCTAACAAAGTGGCTATCATGAGAGCAGCAGGATGGCCAGAGTGTTCTCCATTCACCAGATAATCAGGGCCAGGACTTAGAATTATCAGGGAATCCAGGCCCTCCTGGCGGGCGTTGAGGAAACTAAGATTAAGTGACTTCCCCAAGGACAGATAGCTAAATGAGAGCAGAGCTGAGACTCCAGCCTTGATAACAATACAGACAGATAACTGGGCTCACACGTACGGAGTACGCACTGTGCGGCAGGCATAACTCTGAGTGCTTCACAGCATCATCTCATCACTCCTGCCAGCAACCCGTCAGGCAGGCCCCTCTATAATCCTCATTTTCAGATAAAACTGAAAAACTGAGGCAGGAAGTGATTAAGTGGTACAGCCAGGATTTGAACCCAAAAAGCAAGACCTCAAGATATTTCTCATAACCATTTCAAGACATCACGGTCAGATGAGGAAGAGAGTTTATAATATAGCTTTAAAAAAAGTTTAAAACAAAATAAGATAATTGTAAGGAATGGAGAAATAGAAAAAAAAAATTTTTCCTCTTGAAAACTTAAAATTGTAAACTGTTCCAATCTCCTGAACGTAAACATTTAAAAATATCTCGGTTTTCTCTCTCTGTTTCCTGAAGTTTGGCCTTAGTACAGTCTGTCAGATCATGTTATAGAGAATTTAGAGGTATTTATGGGAATACCATAAGGGCTTTTTGAAATACTGTTATCTCATGTTTAAATTTATGTATCATTTATACATGAAAACATAGTCCCACAACATTGAAAATGTTCACTTAGTGTCTTGAAACTCTGAGGTCCCAGTCAGTGCAGGACACTGCACTGCGTGGTCACCTTCAGAATGACCAGGAATCCTGACATGGTGTCATTTCCTGGCCTTGTGCACAGAAAGGTCCATCCATCTCTGGATTTGGAGCTCCCATCAGTAAGGACTGATTGCGTGCCTCCACTGAGTCCTGCACGTAAAGGGTTCTGATCATGCTGTTGGAATCAGAAATACACAAGTGATTCTAATTACTGACTACTCTATTCCTGAAGAGCAGAGTTCTTTAGAATTCTGAGCACACAGAAGTCATTCCATAGGTAGGTTACATAGCAGTCCCTACTGACGAGCAACCAAATAGAAATCAGGCTGCGTGGCCTGGCTGTGGGGGCAGGATGATGAGGGATGGTTCAGGGTCATCATGTTAATAAAGGATGGTGTGAGGTATGAGGAAGAGGCCAGTTGCAAAGATAACAGCTATTCTGGCATGGATCAATCAAAGGAAAGGCAGTGTCATTTGCTGGATTGCATGAGGGGCAGATTGGCAGAGAAGGGAGATGAAAACAAAAGTACAGTTTAGGACACAAGTTTGAGATGAATTTGAAACAAAACTGGAAAGAACAAGGAAACAGATGAATGATCTAGATGCTTCATATGCTTTAACCATCATCTGAGATGAAGATGTGAAATTAGGATTGTGAAGAAATTATTAATAGGATTGATGCTAAGTTTTCTGGTATAAAGTTACTAGGATCTGTTTTTCACCTTTCTGAAAAACTGGGCCATTATATGTTACTCTTCAGTCTTCTGATCTCATTCCTATTCTACATAATTCTTCAAAGGTTAAGGAGTTTCTGTTCACTTAGCCAAGTTTTTCCAGAGTTTTGAGATACCACTCATCTGTATCTGAAGTAGATTCTCATTTAAAGCAGATAACTGTTTCCATCCTCATTTCTCCCATATATCGAACTTCATCTTCAATATAATAAAGATTATTCAACACTTTCCTTGACAATTCTCATTGGTTAAAAGGTACAAGTCAAATAGAAGGCAGGTACTCCAGTGTTCTCTTGTCATCTGTGAGTGTTAAAGTAGCACGAGGCTGGTCATCCCTTGTTTTTCTTCTTGACCTGGATGTACATGATAAGTCTTTGTAAGCCTTAACATTTTCCCAAGCCCCACCTCACTCTAGGGTTTAGGTTCCTGTTACTCTTCTGTCTTTTTCCTCGATATTGAGGTCCTTTATTTTGTACACAGCGTAACTTTCTTAGGTAGTACGGTATTTTTCAAGCTATTTTTATAGCATCACTCTATTTTGTGTGTGTGTATGTAGCATCTATTAGAAATGCTCACAATTTTATCTTTATTACCTTAAGAAAATCTTCCCATTCACTCATTCAACAATTGTCTATTGAGAGCATGCACTGAGGTAAATCACTGTGAAGCACAGAAAGACTAACTAGACACTGATCTGAGTTCAAGAACAAGCCACGTACAAATCAAAAGTTCCACAAGAGATATACAAGTCTTGTGGGAATTCAGAGGGGGCAGGTACCAGAGGCAGCATTGGAAAGATGACGCTGTGTATAAGAGAAGGAAAGCTTCATGGTGTGGATGTCAGTAGATCTGTGCCTTGAGTAATTTAGATAAGAGAAGATGAAAAGGGGTACGTGTGTGTGTGTTGTGGTAATGGTCACTGATAAAGAAGTGCAGGGTATTCCAGAAGGAAGAAAGAAAGGATGTTATCAAATATCAGTTTTTAATGAATACAGCAAATTTCCATGAATATACTTGTGCCCTTCCTTTTCCTATTCCTCCTTCTCCATAGTGCATTTTTCTTGCTATTTCTTATCTCTACCCTTTTCTATGCTCAGATATTCCAATTATTTTGCCACTCAGGACTCTTTTCCATCCAGGATCATTATTCTGTGCCTTTCCCAAATGCTTCCCCCTCCTTCTGCTAAGTTTTTCCAAACCCATCCTTGGTTGCCCACCCTTTCTCTACCAGCTTAATAGAAGTGGATAATCCTTCTGTTTGGTGATTCAGAGATATTGGAGGGATGCTTCCTTGGCAGGAGGCCTGCAGGCCATCTCTGCAACCTTCACATTCCACCCCCTGAGAATGTGCCCAGGAGTGGGAGTGAGAAGCCCTAGGTTGTGGTTCTAGTACCAAGACTCTATTATTGTACAACCCAAAAAATAATTGAACATCTTTGAGCCTCAGCTTACTTTCCTATAAAGTAACAGAGCTGAACACAATGATCCCCAGTCATCTCCATCCCCATGAAACAGAAGGAAAACTTGAGCCCTGGAAATGACTGTGACTTAGGTCATTCAACCATTCAATATTAGAAGTAGCTTCTTGTCTTTTTCACTGTTCTTTTGCTATGATCTGACTGTGTTCCCCAAAGTTCATGTGTTGGAAACTGAATCCCCAATGCAATAGTGTTGGGAGGTGGGGCCTAATGGGAGGTGTTTAGGTCACAAGGGCTTTGCCCTCATGAATGCATTAATGTTGTTATAATGGGAATGTGTTCATTGTTTCATTATTGCAGGACTAGAGTTTCTTATCAAAGTGTGTTCAAAACCTGCATGCTCACACACTCGTGCATGCTTGCTCGCTCTCGCTCTCTCTCTCTCTCTCTCTCTCTCTCTCTCTTTTTCTCTTTCTCTCTCTCTCTGTTGCATACACTCACCTTTTCACCTTCCCCCATGAGATGAGGAAGTATGAAGGCCCCCGCTAAATGTAGACCACTTAATTGTGGACTTTCTAGCCTCCAAAACTGTAAGAAATAATTGCTGTTTTTTACAAATTACTCAGTTCCAGGTATTCTGTTATAGCAGCACAAAACAGACCTTCCCAGCTTACTACTTCCAGAGACCCTTTACAGCTTTGTCATTTGATTCTAGGAATCCCATGTTAGTGGTTAAAATCCTGCTTCTCTTGCCAGGCTCTGTCTTCTGGCTCATTATAATTAAGTGGCAGCAGGAATCAGCTAGAGGACCCAGTGTCTATTTATTGACAGTTTGCCCTCTAGATCCTGCCCTAGAAGGAGGAAGAGCAAAGGTTAACTGAGCTCATTAGTCATCCACAGTTACCTAGTCTTTAGGTCTGTTAGCAACTGACATTTCATTGGCACTACCACAGCTAGTGGCAAGACTGCGGAATCAAGGTCACGTCATATATAAGTGTATGATCAGTCCTAGCTTTTCTTATCTAAGTCCAAATTTGGACCCTGCAAATTTGAGGCAGCAATAGACTTAAAATTCCTCAGATTATTGAATGTCATTTCCTAAGGAAAGAAGACAGCAAAGATTGGTTTTCAGCAATTCATTCATTCTACAAATACTGATTGCCTACCATGTGCCAGAGACTGCTCTCTATGCTGGAAATACATCAGAGAACAAAACAGACTACTGGAAGAGATAATAAGCTCTCATAGAACTTATATTCTATAGCAGATGACTGACAATGAACATGAAAAATAGGTAAGACCTATGATATGCTAGATGGCAATGCATGCTACTAAAAAATAATAGAACAGTGAAAGGGAATAGGGAGGGTCAGACATGGTAAATGCACTGGCCAGGAAGCCAATCTGAGAAGGAACCAGTTGAATAAAGTCCCAAAGTTGGTGAAAGACTGAACCACACGCACTTCTAAGGGAAGAGTGTTCCAGGAGATGGAAGGGCAAGGGCAATGATTCAGAGACAGGAACACATCTGCATTTTGAGGAGTAGCAAAGAACTTAAAGACTGGAATGAATGAGTGTAAGGTAAGGTCAGAGAGTAACAGAGAAGGTTGCATGTAAGGAAGGGCCAGGAGACCCATATTACATAAGGATACCAGCTTTTCTTCAGGGTGAGATGTGACACTATTGGAGGAAAATGACTTAAGCTTTAACAAAATTACGATGCACTCACGGAAGTCAAAACACAAGCAGGAAGACCGTTTAGGTGGCTATCAAAATAATGCATTGGAGAGGAGATGATGTAGCCCATGTAGGTGATAAGAGTGAAGGTGATGAGAAAGGGTCAGATTCTGGGCATATTTTGGAGGTAGAGACAACAAAATTGCTGACAAACTGAACGTATGGTGTGAGGGAAAATAGTGCCAAAGACAGCTATAGGGTTATAAACCCAAACAACTGGAAAGATGGAGCTGCCATTTCCCAGGATGAGGAAGAATGCAAGAGAAACAAAGCAGGAAGGATAAAGGTCATGAGACCTTATTAATCCTAGGGAAAACAGATCTTTATACTTTTAAAAATAATTTCATAGTCTAAAGATTATGATTTGGATATTTAATTACATTTCTGTTCTCTGATGCCACTCAGACTAAACTTTTGCCCATCGCTTTCCCTTAGGATGTTCCATTAAAAACTTAAAACTTCAAGAGCTCCTGAATAATTACATCATATCTCAGTAATAGCTTTACAAAATACCTCCAAATAGCTAAACAAGATCCCTACAGCTACAGACTTAAGCCACATACCCTAGCATGTGTAGTGATAACGCAGGGAGGACCACCCCCTTCACTGATGAAAATGGTTCGTTTTATCTTCAACATGCTGCACCCTTCTGCCTTGCTTTGGCCCCGCCTTTAGCACAGTCCGGTGCTTCTACTGAGTCCTCTCTCTTCCTCCGCTGGGGAGAAACTCTGAATGGAAGTCTTTGATCTCTAAACCCTCCTTGGAGGACATGATTCCTTTTTATTTCTAAGTTTTAGTTTCTTTTTAATTAACAAATAATAATTGTATATATTTATGGGGAATAATGTGATGTTTCCATACATGTATACATTGTGGAATGATGATATTCGGCTAATTAACGTATTTATCACCTCAAATACTTATCATGTCCTTGTGGTGAAAACATTTAAAATCTTCTCTTTTTGCTATTTGTAAATACACACTACATGATTCCTTTTAAAACAGAGTTTATAAACATGATATGAGAAGATAGACCGTATGTAACTCAAGTTTATAAGTCACTTAAATTCTTTATGTTCTGGAAATTTTTTATCAAATCAAAATTTAAAGAAAAGGAAGGAATGGGGGAGGAAATCAAGAAGGGAATGGAGGAAAGAGGTTGTGAGAAGGGAATACTATAGTCTGGGGAGAAGAGGATCATCATGGACTAGGTAGATAGACCCCAATATATCTACTATGCCCTTAATTTTGTAAATGTACTATAGAAGTTGTGTTTCAAAGAGGTAAAGTGAAATTCTCAAAGACACAGAGACAGGATTTGGCAAGGTTAAGAATAGAGCCTGAGATTTTGGACCTTAATCTTTAGCAGAAGTGAGCCCTCTTTGCCAGGAGAAACTCTAAAAGCAAGGCAGAGGATTACAGATTCAATATGATAGGCAGTGGAAAGCCATTGCATACCCTGGAGCAGGAGTAGAAAGTCATGTTTTTGGAGTATTCTCTTGAAATGAAGTGTCCAAGACAAATTAGAAAAGGACACACACACTTTTCTAATTTGGTAAAATGGAGACAGAGGGAAGCCGTTCTGGTTATTTTGTCATGAGGTAACCAAGACTCGGCCAGAATAAAACTTAAAAGTGCAGAAAAAGACTGGATCTAAGACACATTTCCAAAGAAGAAGTGATCAGACATTGGGGTAATGAGGATTGAGAGCAAGAGACAAGTCAAAGAAGACCTTGTCCATTGTGACCATGGAAACTGAGTCACTGTTGCACAAGCTTGTTCTAACCTTGGGGATCCATTTCTAGAGAAAGCTAGAGCCTTCCCCCAGCCATGCATTAGAAGGATGACAGTTCTGTCAGCAGTATCAGTAAGGCACCAGCTCACTCCCATGTAAGCCAAGAATATGCCCATGTGGGTCTGTCAGTCTGTTTTCCGCTCGCTCTTTCCATCTTGAAGGTACAAAGAAAAACGCTCAGAGTGTGCTTTAGGCAAAGCATATTTTATCCCAAAGCTGAGAAAGAAAAAGTTCACCTCTCTCACCATCAATGCCAGGATTTTGAAAGCACTAAAAAGTGGATAAAAGAAAATGAGCTACAGCAAGGGCTCTGATTCTTCAGTTATGAGCAATTTACAGTGCCATGCATGTCACCTGACTGAGCAGGCACCAGGGAGGGTAAATACAAGGATTTGATTGAAGTGCTTTGGATGACAATTTTCTCAAATAAATAAGGAAGAAAACATCATGTTCAAGAGAAAGGGTGTTTATTTTTGTCCTGAAGACACAGATCACAAATGGATATAGTAGAGAAGAGATGCTACCTTTATGGATTTTTTTCTTAAGAAAAATATCTTTACTATTGAAGATGAAAGACTTGGGGACTTTGATGTGATGGCCACCAGTCTTTCTATGACAGGCTCCGAGGTTGGAGTTAAGACTGCTTTGCATGTAGCTAGCTCTTCCCTGAGTTGCTGTTTTCATGTGCACTAAGGCATCTACAACAACAACTTACAGGCAAAAAAAACTTACAAAGTTACACAGAAATCTGCCATGGAAACCCAGGACCTCGGCCAGCATGGGAAAGCCCCCGCAGGACATTTGAATGTATTATAGCAGATACCTAATAAATTACTAGCCCCTTCCCATGCTGCTTTCAACTGTAGAGATGCACCAGACTAGAGGCTTATAGAGACATCAATACAAGCTGGATTTCTGTTCCTGAGAGTTCTTTTAATTCACAATAATAGCTAACATTTACAGAGCACTTTATAGTTTACAAAGCACTTTGGTATTATTTTATTTGGTTCTCACATCAGGAACATGGATGTTATTATTCTGCACTAATGAAGAATAACACTGAAGGTCAGAGAGGTTAAATGATTTGCCCAAAGGTACACACTTTATAACTGATGAAACAGACTGTGAATCCACGGTTGTTGTGAAGACCAAAGGTAAGTTGTGGAGATCACTCAGTAGTGTCTGGCACATGGGAGCTTGTCAATAAATAGTATGGCGCCTTATTCCCCAACATACAAGAACTTCACTGACCACATAGTATCCAAAAACAACTTGTCAAATCCTTTAGCAATTCTTCCTTTAGAGGATGACCATGTTAAGTAGATAATTTGGTTCATTATCACTTGCTGTCTGGAAGTCTCCAAAGGACTTCTAATTCCTGACAATTTATTAGGCTATGAAGAAAAATTCAAATTCACCAATGTCCTTCTAGTACATTGCAATGTGTCTGGCTCTTATATTCTAATACATGATTGACTTATACTGGTAATATGTTGGTTTAGAATTTAAAATATGGAAGCAAAATGGAGAGGAAGCCAAAACATACACAGAACATACTATAGTCAGCAACTGTGATAAGCCTTTTTAAAACAACTTTGCAAAGCAGCCTCTTTGTATAGAAGAGAGTAAGGCTCAGAGAGGTTGTATAATATGTCTATGGTTTAATTGGTATGTCATCAAGCCAAGATTTGACCCCAGAAATTGTGTCTGGCTCCACGTCCATCCTATTTCATCTATAGCACAATATCTCTTGATTATAGAGATTGCTAGAATGCTATGGAGTGAAATTTATGCCAACAAATTCTAGCTTGTTCAAGGACACAATATTACATCACCACATTGATACAATTCAAAGTGCTAGATCTTCCTCTGACTTATTTTAAAGCATCAGCTAACTGTAGAAAGCCATCCTGTCCAACAACAGAAACCAGAACTCATCAGTATCATCCAAAGGGGAACATAATGCATTTCCATCCAAATTTGATTCATAATGAGTTTCACTACCATCCTGCCTTAGGACATAAAATTCTGTACCTAAAGCACAGGGTTGTAACTGTTTCCTTCCCCATTAAAGAGCCATCATAGAGTCTCACTATGTGCTTGCCACTGTGTCTTGCTATAATTACATTATCTCATTTAATCCTCGCAGAGACCCTACAACGTAGAGACTATTGTTAGCCCCAGTTTGTAAATGGTCAAACTGAGACTCAGAGAGGTTGTGCAACATGCTGGCTCACACAGGTCTAAGTGTGAACTGGGATACACACCCTGAGTCTGGGCTCCTTCGTTTTTGTACTTCTGTCCACTTGTTTTATGTTGAAAATTGCAGTCATAACAAAGGGAGAGTGTCCAAGGGTGATATATGTTACCTGGCATTTCAGTGGCAATCTATTATAAATTTTTATATAATATTTGCACAAGACTCCTGTAAGATAATTCAGTGCTAACATATTTTGTCAGAGCAAAACAAAGCAGTGATTTAAAGTGTGCCATTAAAAAAAGAATGAAATTGTACAGGTGTAGGGAAAATAGAATTGATGGGTTTGAAAGGGAACTTAAGGGAATATTTAATATTTTAGTTTTCCAGCATTTAAGTTTCTAGAAAAGAGAAGATAATTGGGATGACAAAGAAAAATGCTCCTTGTCTCCATGCTTGGCCAAACTCTGTGTTGTTTGCTCATGGAATGCTACTTGCCAATATATGTAACCTAAATTTCCTCATACTCCACAAGCACAGCAGTGACAAATCACTTGAAGTAACAGTAAATTATTAAGTCTCTGGCTTCTTGCCCCACCTTCTCCTTCCCCAGTAATGCCAGCCTTCACTTTACCTTGAAAGGGTCCCTGTGTTGCATTGGAAATTTCTGGGGGTGGACAACCTGTGTTTACAAGTAATCCTATTCTACTTACTGATGTGCACTGCCCATGAAGCCATTTCATGTGACACCTCTCCAGCCCCACTGCTGCCACGTGAGAGCCGTAGGAGCCACTGTCTCTCAAGACACAACTAGTGCTGTGTCCCCTTGGTGACTGAGCTCACTATTGGGCTGAGGAATTGGAGAGAAAGCACCTTTCCCCCCATTTGGCCCCATTCAGCCAGCCACCCCAGGAAGCCTCCTGCCTTGACTATGTAATAGAAACCTCTTCACTGCCCTCCCCTCCCTCTCCTCCTCCTTCTCTCTCTCCCTTCCTCTTCCCCCTTTCCCTAACCCTCTGTCTCCATGGAAATAGCTTCCTCAACTTCTTTTTGGGTCTCTCTCTGCAGGGTACTCTGACACAAGCCCACAGCCTGGAAGCGGATAGACAGGGTCCTAGCTTTTCCCTTTGCCAAGATTGCCTCCAGGCACCACCCCCACCCTTCCCCCACACAAGCACATGCAAATTTTGTTCCTTAAAGGCATTCTGTCTCCACCCAACCATCTATCAAATTTCAAAGAGAAACCTGAGGGCTACTGGTCACACCTACTCATCAGCTGTGCCCAGACACTTCTAAATCTCTAAATGTTAAAGTCATCTGAATCCCACACATTTATTCATCACCCTAACTCCTAGTCCAGTGCTCATTAATATTAAGTGAAGTTGTGGTGTCACTTCATAGTTCCCTAAAATAATTACAAAACTCTTCTCTGCATTTGCATTTTATACCTGTTTGCTACAATGGGTGAGCCTCACTGTGATGCAAATAGAGGTACATAAAAATGATTACATAACATCAGGTGAAAAAATTGAGATAAAATAATTTACTTTCAGGAACGATCAAGCAAAATAAACTAGCAAAAGTAGAGATAGGGGCACGGGTGGAAAGAAATTTAAAAAGCAAAAAGAGCCAGGAGTGAGAAGGTTATAATACTTCTCTTTGGTGCTTACACTCAATCTAACTAATCAGCCCACAATTCTTGGCCTTTTAAAATTATCAAACCTTTTTTCTTCCCCTTTAGCTTCATTGCTCAGCATTTCCAATAAGGACACTCCATTTGTCTGGAATAAAACCCCACTCTTTGGAACTCTTACAGGTCCTCAGTGTAGATAAACAGGAGTGTTAGGTCTGTCTGCATTTTCCCTGGTCCCCCGGTTCCCAGTGTCAAGATTGAGTACATGAGTCGAGCCAATGACAGAGTGATCACAAAGACAGAGCAATTTTATACAAACAGTTTATCACAGAAAAGAAAGAATGAAAGTCAGGAAGGAAGTTACACAAAGTTAAAATACATTCCAGAGAGAGAGAACATATCAGTATTCACAAGTGGAGAAAGACTCCGAAGTCTGAGCACATGCTGCCTTTTATAAGTGTCCTGGCAGGATTGATTGATGTTTCCCACCTTTTGGGGTGATCAACAGCTTGTGGTTATATAACAGATCACATGACAGGTTACATAACAGTTTGGTTATGTAACTGTTTCCCTTTCTGCGCAGGCATCTTCCCCAGAATCCTTCAGGAAAACTCCACCCATGTTATGCTAATTAGATGGTAATGAGCCCCAGGTCAGTTAAAGGTCACTAGGAGCTCCTTACTGTGTATGTTCCCACTAGGGAAGAGTTCCTAGCCACAATTTGGTTCCTAGCTATAATTCAGTTCCTGCTTTCCAACTTAGCCACTTCCTTGCCTGCCTTGCCACCCATTTGCCCTCCTCAAGACCTAAAAGGAGCAGCTGCTAGTTTTTATGAATCAGACTGAATTCCAGAGAAGGAAAAGGCAAAGTGACTATCCATTTTAAGCTAACTTTTCTTTGCTCTCACCTTGTCATCAATAAACTATTGTTACGCAGAAAGTAGAGCCAGAGCAAGCCCTGTCAGATTAAATATGTATGGTGTAACCCATTCACCAGAGAGGTTTCTCCTAATGTCACTAATGACACACCAGAGATGCAAAGGTGTGTGTGCTGGGTGGTGAAGGGGTTGCTTTGGTTTGGAAAGAACATCCTGCAAGCCTAAGAGGGTGAATATGGATATTCTATAGTTGCACTGGGTGATTATTTTTTTCAAATGTAAAACAGAAGTAGATTTCTCCTGTGAACTATTTTTGTTGGCCTGCTTTTAGGCTGACAGCCCACAAACTCTAACCACGCCAATCACAATTCCAGCTACTGTTGATTGGTGCTCTCAAAGTGCCAGGGCCATGTTTTACACAATCCTTGCCCCTCCCAAACTCTGCTTTCTCATGTTCTTCTTCCTTTTAGAGCTTGCTGCACTGAAAATGTTTCCACTCTTATCAAAGTCTCAAACAGAAATAGAATAGAGTGGGGGGTGACTGTTCCCTTGTTTTCTTTTTGCCTTCTATTTGAGCCAACAGAGCAGATATTGGGAAAGGAGGCCAGAAATTTGAAACAAATGAGTTCCTCTAAGAACTCTGATTTGATCATTCCACAATGTATACATGTATCAAAACATCACATTGTAACTCATAAATATATACAATTATTGTCAATTAATTTAATTTAAATTAATTTAAAAAAGAAATATAGTAGCAAAATGTGGGTATGTAAAAAGCTCCTGATGATATAATTGGAGGTCATGAAAAATTCCAGCTGACTTTTTCAACTATCATTTCTCAACTACTTAACTATATGTTAGGCACTGTACTGAGAACTTTACATGCATTTACATTATCTCATTTAATCCTCACAGCAGCCTTATGAGAAAGTACTATCTTTATCCTCATTTTACAGAGAAGAAAACTCAAGTTCAGAAGACACATAGCTTATAAGTAGCATAACAAAAACTGAAACCCTGCTCTACCTAAGGCTAAAGCCCACGTTCTCTACCTGGCCATATTGCTTCCAGGTAACATGAGTGTCAGAGCCTTCACTCTATGTGAATGCTGCTGTCTCATCACTTGAAAAGGCACCCCATCTCTATAAGGGAGCAGAACAAACTTTCAAAACTCAAGTTTGATCATTTCACTCCCCTGTTTAAAACCACTCATGATTCCCTACTCTCCTCTGGGACAAAGTCCAGATTCCGCCATGTGGCTTAATGAGAAACTTCCTGACTTAACTAGTGCTCACATATCAGACTCAGCTCTTGCAAACTCCTCATCCATCTGCTCTACCTATTATGATTCTGCTACAATTACTGGAAAATGCAAAGATTCCTCTTACTTGCAGCTTTTGGGATGAGATGCTCCCCTTACCAAAAAGTCTCTTTCATCCCTTCCAAGACCTCATGGCCTGTTTTCTTCTAATACAAACTCACCTCCTCCCATAAGTCTTCAAAGATCTACTAGGCTGAGCTAGCTGCCCTTTTTTCTGGGCTCCTATAGCCACACCTTGACTTGTGTCATTGCATATATCACACCACATTGAAGTTTCCTCTCTTACCCCTGGATTGAGGTCCTTAAGAGCAGTGATTGTATTGTCACCATGATTTCAGCCCTGAATGGCCCTCTATAAATCAGTAAAGTGAATGAAGACAACTTGGCACACTACAGCTGATTCTTACTAATGATGCAACAAGGCCAATAGATCATGAGAACATGATTTCTTTACCCCTTTCATGATACAGCACAGCATGATTTAAGGGGAATGTGTCTCTAGCAGCATGTAGCCTCTAGGTTCAAATCCCAGCTCTATCACTAAAAATTGCCTAAAATAAGCCACCTCCAGGAGCTTTTCCTTGCCATTCTCTCATCTTCTCATCAACAGCCCCAGATTTGTTTTCACCCTAGTGCTTAATCCAAATTACAATTATGGCTCTACCAGATTGCCCAGTCCCTAAAAATCAGGACTAGGCTGGCCCTGTTCTTCCCTCTTTCTACAAAGCTATAATAGTGTCTGTTACATAGAAGGTCCTCAATCAATATGTATTGAGATACCTTGACCTTGGCGTGAGATAATAAGTATCACGTGGAATTGCCATATTTCACATATATAAGATGCTAGGTTCAGAGTTGGTGTTCATTTTGGGAGGGATTAAGGAAGTGTGTCCAGTTGCAATGATCTCTCTCTGCTTTCCTCCCTGCAGGTGGGATGGATGAACCCTGTGAAGGGTCATGCAGTGGCCAACTCTTTCCATCTACCCTTCCTCCTGTAAGCCAGGTTTTCCCCACACACCACTCCAGGGCTTGAGGGAAACGGGTGCTTTCCACGCACAGCTTGTCCCCCAGAACTGGGCTTTCATTGGATCATCCTCTAAGTGCAGGAATGGTACAAGAAAAAACTTTTCAACCAAATGACTTTAACGAAATTCTAGCCCTCTGTTTTTTAGCATTAGACAATGATGCTTTTTCTATGTATCTTCTTACCTTCAAAGGATCCTCATTCCCTCTTGTCACCTTGATTCTACCACAAAAACTTGTATGATCATTGTAACAATGTCCATCTCTGAGCCTAATATGTTTTAAACACCCCAGCCCTCCAGCAATTTTGGCTTTTATTTGAATTCTGGGTGCCTCAGTTTCCCCAAGGTAGAGTGAGAAAGAAACCATCCCAACATCTAACTTCTTCCATAGTATTCACGTATTATGATTGATGTTATTGTCTTTATTACGCTTTCCAAGTCTATTTTCATCTTTGGTGTCCCTTTTGAGTGCCAAGTAACTCTATGAGGGTTCTTACTCTTCTTTTCATTAGTTACAGTTGTGGCAACTGAGACTCAGAGAGAGTAACTCACTTGTCCAAGGTCATGCAGCTGTTAAGTATTAGAGCCAAAGTCTGAATATGGGACTCTAAGTTAACGTACAAAGCTTCTCATTCATTCTTTTTTTCTCTGAAGCACGTCCTCAAAGACAAGACTGTGGTTTATAAAGAAAGAAAAACATGACAGGCTTTAATGTTGTGTTAAAGCGACACCTTAGGAGAACATTGTCTTGGCCTAGAATGAACATATGAGTCCACAGAGGTTCCCCAGGATGCATTGTTGGTTGTTCCCCAATTACCATGGTTAGCATTTAGATAATAGTCAGCCCTGTAACGTGAAAACCAGCAAAGCTTCCATAAGTACAAGTGGCTGTGCTGGAGCTGAGGGTTATGCATTTGCACAGTGGTCTCCATGTTATCCTCCGGTAACCAAAAGGGGGAGTAAGAAAATGGATTTGTTGGAGAGCAAGTCTGCTGTGAGAGAGGCACGAGGGTATAACCACCCTGCCAGTGGGAATAGCAGCATGCTCTGCTGGTGTGACCTGGCTGGAGAAATAATCTCTTGACAGACTGCCATCTCTCTAAGCCTTAATTATTCCATCTTCTTAATGGGGAGTAATAAGGATCACTCTAGACAACTCTGAGGTCACTTGAGAGTGATAGGAGATAATAGGCATGAAAGCATTTAAGGCACTGTCCTTGTGATCAACAGAGGGGCAGAGTTTACTGTCAACATGTCTGGTATCTGTTGGGGTCTATGTACCTGGGTGCCAAAGCCTCCTTCAGAATACCCTGAGGCCTTTTCCTGCCCAATTTTAGTTCAGAAAGCACCTCCTAAAAATGCAACTGTCAAAACAGGAAACCAGAAGCTATGTCTTGAATGGGACTATTCAATTCAATTAAAAGTAATTATTTTTTGAGGAGGAAACAAACAAATGAATAAAATCATGTTCTCACAGGTTAAAGGCAATAAATGCATTTGGACAAAAGGAAAACAAACTCCCAAAAGGTTTGAGTGGTTTTTGACTTAAATCTCAGCTCCTCACCTGCTGACCTAACATCAGCTCTCTTCTTATCTGTGTAAATCCACAGCTTCCAGAACATGAGGTGGGGAAGTTGCTGGGCTTGATGAACTATTTTCATAAATAATCATCCTCTTAAATTCCAGCACCAAAGAGACAAGAACTCAAAGGAGCTTAGACTTTAGTTTTTTCTGGGCTCAGCCTCTCACTCCTGGTGCCTGCCAGACTTGCACGGAGCCACATATGGCCATCTGCACAGAGGTCTCCAACCTGTGTCTTGCCAGCAGGATAAGCAATGTGTTAAAATGGCTTAGCCCGGTCTGGCAGAACTGGCTCAAGGAGCTTGGAGCCTCACACGTCTGGAGGCACTGGCATCTGCTTGAGGTCACTGGTACTCAAGGATGATGATAAAGGGCACCCTTCCCACAGTGTCCCCATCCTCACCTCTTCGGTCATAACCCCCACAGCCTTGCCCTGGATCCCATCCAGCCTGCTTCTCAAACACAGTCCACTAACTGGCCCCTTTTTTTTCCTTTTACATTCCCAGAGGCTGCTCTTTTCCCTCCAATTGCATTCTCCCAACTTTGAGACTTGTCATTTGAAAATAAAAGTTCTCAGTGTTGGATCCCTAATGGCCCATTTTGCACTAATGCACTTTTCAAATATGTGGCATGACCAGTGCATCAAAATATCTTGGTGCGACTTACAAATCTAAATAAGCATTGTTCACAACAACGAAACTTATGGGCACAAAAAGGTCTTACCATCCCCTTTACTTAGTTAGGTATTGGGAAGTTTCTCTCCCCAAAATAAAAAAAAAATATGGCAGTCAGCATTTGGTTCTAGTGATTTGTGTAGGGATCCTCTCATTGGGTGCTCTCCTTAATACTATGGTCTCCAACTCCGGAGCCCTGGACCAGTACTGGTCCATAGCCTGTTAGGAACTAGGCCAGACAGTAGGAGGTGAGTGGCAGGTGAGCAATTGAAATTTCATCTGCATTTACAGCCATTCCCCATCACTTTCATCACTGCCTGAGCTCCACTTCCTGCCAGATCAGCTTTGGCATTAGATTGTCATAGGAGCACAAACCCTACTGTAAACTGCTCGTGTGAGAGAGCTAGGTTCCAAGCTCCTTATGAGAATCTGATGCCTGGTGATCTGAGATGGAGCTGAGGCAGTGATGCTAGCCCTACAGAGTGGCTGCAAATACAGATTGTCATTAGCAGAGAGGTTTGACTGCACAGAGACCATAATAAATTGCTTGCAGACACATATCAAAACACTATCAGTGAGTGGCAAGTGATAATTAAGCTTCATTTGGTGGCAGGCGTTATAGTGGCAAGTGAGCATCTTCAATTGTAAAGCTGCATCTGGTGGCAGGCTTTAAGTCAGAATCCAATACTTATTTTAGCACGTGCATTGCCCGCCCATTATTTTATTTACCACTTCCCTCTGCTTGTCTTTCCTGCACTGTGCACTTCTCTCAGTCACAGTTTTGGTAAGCCTGTAAGCTAACCCTAGCAAAAAATGGCTAAAAAACAAACATCACTGCCGGGCGCAGTGGCTCACGCCTGTAATCCTAGCACTCTGGGAGGCTGAGGCGGGCGGATCGCTCAAGGTCAGGAGTTTGAAACCAGCCTGAGCAAGAGTGAGACCCCCGTCTCTACTATAAATAGAAAGAAATTAATTGGCCAACTAAAGATATATATAGAAAAAATCAGCCGGGCATGGTGGCACATGCCTGTAGTCCCAGCTACTTGGGAGGCTGAGGCAGAAGGATTGCTTGAGCCCAGGAGTTTGAGGTTGCTGTGAGCT